>CM060369.1:95569550-95793262 GCA_030545235.1 Helianthus tuberosus
CCAAAGCTCTTGAGAATACTGTTGTGGCTTAGGTTGACTTTTTGAAACTTCTACCAACTGTTTAATCATATCTTGCATGTTGTTAACAGTGGTTTCAATTGTATCAAGTCTCTCTGTCAATTCCTGATATCTTAAACCATCACCCAAGTTAATGGGATCATCTGATTTCCCACTAGTAGTGATTGTATCAGCAGTTGGACTAGGAGGAGTATCCAATGGTTCATCCACTGATGTCCCTTTTTCTTGGTACTGGGGACTTCTTTCCTCAACAGTGGTTACCTTAGTAATCTCACCAGTGGTTGATTTGAACACACCAGTGGATACCTTGGTTCCCAAGGAAGAAATTGCCTTCAAGGGAGTCTGACTTATGAAACTACTGTCCAGGTGTAAATCAGTGGATTCAACACCTGTAGTAGCTGCTCCACTTGAACTACTAACAGGAATTTCATGAAACTCCTGTAGTGTAACCTCCTCAACTGTTTGTGGGATAACCAATTGAGTTGTTTCAGACACAGCCATTGTTGTGGTTGTACTCTCAGTAATGTGTTGGTGAGAGGGGTTGTTTTGTGTCTGAAGCTCAATGGCATCAAACTGAGGTATGATGGATGGTGGTAATTGTGATGAGGGGATAGGAGTTGAAAGAGAATTTACCCAGGGAGAAGGGTTGTTAAACATATCCTCAAGTGAGGTATATGCTTCATTTTATGGTGTCCCTATGCTTACAACCTGTTCCTTTTGTTAGGAAGCAGGAGGAGTTAAGGTTTTGGGTGGATATCTTTCCAACTGTTGTAAGGAAGTAGCAACAGTGGTTGTTTGTGACATTTGTGTTGTCACTGAATTAACTTCTGGGATCTCATCTTCCAGAAGGTCCTTTTTAGAGGGTTCGGGGGGCTTTTTGGATATTTTCTTTGTGGTCTTTTTAGGAAGTTTTGGTGGGGGTTGCACAGCAGTGGTTGTGTTGCTGTGGTCACCAAGAGCATTTGGCTCAACAGCAGAAACCTAAGGAGCATATGTGGACTCATCCAAATTTTGCTCAGGCTCCTCTGTTTGTGTTTTTGAAGGTTTTAACTCTGATAACCTTGAAAAATTTTTAGCAGATAGACTATTTATTTGACAAGAAGCACCTTGGACAAGCACTTGTGCACTGTCTTTTGGTACTTTCTGCTGTAAATAGTAACTTAAAAACCTTGGAAACAACAGAAATGGTTTCTTCTTTTCTTTTATATTATTTACATTTTTAACCAAATCATTGAAAATCTCTTGGGAGTAATTGAAATCAACTTCTGCCATTATAGCATATCCCAAGTATTGAATTTTCAATGGAATTTCATTGAAAGCTGTCGTTTTGTTGAAACACACATGAGCAGGGTATGAAATAAAAATTGCATGGGAGGTGGGAAATCTCCCTTTTGCAAAGTTGCTTTTGTCATTTGTCCCACATACACTCTTTCAATCAAATTAGTTTGATACTCATCTTTAGGGAAAGAGTTTTTACCTGTAAGATCGTTCATCTCAAACACCGCAGATATGGATTGTGGTGTGATTGAAACAAGAATTTCTCCTATTTTTGATGTAATAGTGATGCGTATTCTAGTGTTATATATATTAGGTGTATATTTTAAGCCCCTTTAACACTTTTTAGTCAAGTTTTAAATTTATAAAACACGATATTTACTAACACTAGACACACATATGGGCAAGTGCACCCATCGTGAGCGTAGTATAGTGTTGGAAAGATACCGAGGTCGTCCAAGGACACAAGAGCTTTTAGTACCGGTTTATCCTCAACGTCTAATCAAATCAAAAAGTTTAGAAAATGTTTAAAACTAAGAAAAATAAAAACTAACTAAAAATGCTGAAAAATAAAAAGAAAAACAGATAGACAAGATGAATCACTTGGTTCCGACTCGTATCTAGTGTAACCTTTGATTATTTCCGCACTTTTGCACTATTTTAAGAGATTATCTTAGTTATTGTAGTAGGCCCCTCTTTTGAAGGTGACGTTACCCTCACCCCAGTAGTTTGAGTCAGCAAGGATACAATCCTAAAAGGGTGGATTATTGGAAGATAATTAATTAAGTTATTAATGCAAATTATGGTAGGCCCCTCTTTTGGAGGTGACGTTACCCTCGACTAAGTAGTCTGAGTCAGCAGGGATACAGTTGATGTGTGCAAAATGCAACATATAAATTACATCAAATGAGGCATAAAACTAACCCTTTTTAAGTACTAATATTGGAAAAAGAGTGTTTTTGTCTTCCTTTTGTATTTTCAGGATTAAATGAGCTCAAAAACACAAAAGAAGCAAAAAGACAGCTAAATCAAACATAAATACAAGGAAAGAAACATAAGTGGACTGCCCGACCCCTCAACGGCATCTTCCCAAGCAAAATAGAGAAGGCAGAAGTCTGAACACGCCCCGTGCTCAGCCAGCACGGGGCCGTGCCCAAGAAGCAGTAGAAAAGACAAACCTATAGAAGCTTCTATTGCCCACCACGGGGCCGTGCCCAGTGAACACGGGGGCGTGGCGAAAGTACAGCAGGCGTATTAATTGTAATTGCGAATTACAATTAATGAGGAGAGAGAGTGTTAGACAGGCACGGGGCCGTGCCCAGCTCTCTGTTCAGCCTATAAATAGGAGTGCTTGGATTCATTTCAACTCATCCCTTGGCACACCACCTCTCTCACACTTCATCCACCACCCACCACCATCACAACACCATCATCCACCACCACCATCCATTGTCCATCGTAGAGTGTGTGAGTCGTCTCGGGATCCAAGATTGATCGTAAGAGTTCTTGACAATCAAGGCCATGTTTGCCTAAGTCTCTTACATCACTTGGTGAAGACAAAGTGTCTAGTATAATACTTTTTATTTCTAATCTTTTGCACTTTTTATTTGGTTTTGTATTAATGACTTTAATAACTAGTTACTTATGTTGAAGGTGATCTTTCCTTATCGTTTGTCCTTGGTGTCTTGGCATTATTTTACTGTCTATATAAAATAAAAGATTTTCACCATTCATATCTCCACGGTCTATATGGAGGTATGTTGGCTACCTGGTCGGGGGTTAAGGGAACGGTTTGGTAAAGGTCTTGCCATTGTTCAGCGTTTAGAGGTCCTGCAATGGACCTGGGTCAAATTTAGTAGGACCTCCTTCAATGCTTCACGGTATTGGATGGCGGGGGTCCAAACTCTTTGATCCCCTCATAAGTTAACTACTATTAATACTATAACCCGGCTATTTAGGACTGTATCCCTGCTGACTCAGACTACTTAGTCGAGGGTAACGTCACCGCCAAAAGCGGGGCCTACCATAATACTGCATTAATAACTTAATTCATTATCTTCCAATAATCCACCCTTTTAGGATTGTATCCTTGCTGAATCAAACTACTGGGGTGAGGGTAACGTCACCTTCAAAAGAGGGGCCTACTACAATAACTAAGATAAACTCTTAATTATGTGCAAAAGTGCGGAAATAATCAAAGGTTATATTAGATACGAGTCGGAACCAAGTGATTCATCTTGTCTATCTGTTTTTACTTTTATTTTATTTTCAGCATTTTAGTTAGTTTTTATTTTTCTTAGTTAAAACATTTTTCTAAACTTTTTATTTTGATTAGACGTTGAGGATAAACCGGTACTAAAAGCTCTTGTGTCCTTGGACGACCTCGGTATCTTACCAACGCTATACTACGCTCACGATGGGTGCACTTGCCCATATGTGTGTTTAGTGTTAGTAAAATATCGTGTTTTGTAAATTTAAAACTTGGCTAAAAATAAGTGTTAAAAGGGCTTAAAATATACACCTAATAAATATAACACTTAAACGCGCATCAAGTCTTTGGCGCCGTTGCCGGGGACACAAGGATTTTAAGAAAGTTAGGAATCAACGGCCTAATCATTTTTTTATTTTTTCTTTTTATTTTTTTAGGATTTTCTTAGTTTTTCAGCTTCTGCAGAGCTCAGCATGGGCCGTGCCCGCTGAACATGCCCCCGTGCTAAATCATTGGAACTAGCAATCCTGTTTTACGTCAGACAGTAAGCTGAACACGGGGCCGTGCTCACCCAACACGCCCCCGTGCCCAAGATTCACTTACTGAAAACAGAACCGTTAGATCCCGGCGGTTGGTAATTTCTGACATAAACATGAGTGATAGTAATTGTTTTTACTTTCGGCACTCTTATGGTACGTGGTGTCAATTATGTGGTGGCAAACATGAAGAAGTAAAATGTTACTTTCTAAATTATAGGCCCCACTACATGGACCCACCGACTTCCTACAACCTTAAGAGGGGCGAAAGTAAAAATAAGCACTATTTCTCCCTCGAATGCGCCCAGCCAGATATTCTAGGGGAAATGCTCCTTGATGAGTTATTTCAACTAGAAAAGCTAATTCTGAATTGGTTAAAAGAGCTTAGGAAGGATTTTATTGATCCACCCCAAGACGATGACCATGACGAAATGCTGGAACCGCATTCCGACAACCTCATTGTTCCCGAAAATACCTTCGTACCTAGCAAAGACTTGGATGATAGTCGTCCCTGTGTCGATTGTGCCGTGAAGGACTCTCCATCGACTTCGTTCGGTGCATACATAGACCTGAGCGATTCGGCATACACCTTCTTTAACGAGAGCCCGGGAAAGGGTTGGACTTGTCCACCTAGAATGAAAATAGGAATTACCCTCACCGACAACCTCTTGCGTTCTCGCCTTAGTTTAGGACAATTAAGGTATCTTAGGCACTTTGGGGTTGTTCCAACCAATCAGGAGCCACCCGATACTAGTGAGTTCCTTAAAAAACTAGACAACTTCATAAGACAGTCCCTCGACACGGGGCCGTGTCCAGCCAACACGCCCCCGTGTCCATCAAAAGATTCCCTTCTGATCAGTACGTCAGAATACGGACAAACTGTGTCAGAACTCTACCTGCACACGGGGCCGTGTCCAGGATGCTATCATTTTCTATAAATGCAGCCAAGAATTCTGCACATTTGGACCAACTTGGGACATAGATTTGCAGGAATCTTCTCTCAAACTATCCTAGGTAAGTCTAAAAGAAGGTTCCAACAACCCATCTTGTCCTTTCCTCTTTTAGCCATTTCCTTCTTCTCCATCTTTCTCCAAGAACTACCATCAAAAGTTTGAATTCTTCCAACTTTGTGGTAAGGATTAATGAGTTTTGTTCAAGGAATCTTGGTAAAAACATGTTATGTAACATTGTTTTAAGTTATTAGTGACTAAAAAGACCCCACAAGTTCAGAAAATAACTTAAAAATCCAAGTTTCCTTGCTCCAAAATTCTGCAGAAAGATGAACACGGGGCCGTGCTCAATGAGCACGGGGCCGTGTCCGGTCACTGTTTCATTAAATAAACTATTTTCAGTTTATTTTTCGTAGGATGTCAAGTGAAAACAGCGAAACATCTTCTGTGCATTCGTCAAACAGCCGAAGAGGAAGGAGACCCTCCGTTGAAGCTACACTTGTGCACTATGTGATAGCATTAAGGGAGGCTCTCGACGAAATGACATCAGTAGAGGAGGTCCTAATCGACCGTATTAACGATCTTACGATGGGACTTGAAAGCAGCTTCCAAGAAATTAACCTCTTGCACCAGAGGTTAAATATTCTTGTAGCACCCCCGATGGAACCAGTCCTCCCTCAACAGGATTGGAACCTGGCACTCGGAATTAACAACCCTACCGGGTGGGAAGACTTTCCGGCGGAACCTCCCGTGGAACATCAACAAGAGATCCCGGTGGAAATCGAAACTCCTTAAACTAATGCCAATGAGCCTTCTTTTCTCCTTCCAAGGGAGGTGGAAGAATGGCTCGCCGACATATGAGGAGAACCGCACCCGGAAGAAGGAGTTCAAAAAGGCCTTGTCTAACCAAGATTAGTTACTTCTTGGAAATTTTGCTAATTAAAATAAAGTAGAGGCTAGAACTCCATGGTTTATTATTTCTTTGTTTTATCTAGTTTAATCTTAATTTAGGATTATGTAAGGTCTCTCTATGATTGCAATGAAATGATGGTTTTTAAAGTTTGGATGGTTTTTAATGAATAAAACACACTCATGGTAGTAAGGGATGAAAAGGGGAACGAGAAAAATGACCTCATGCACAAGAACAAGGCAACCCGACAATTCTTTCCATTTCAGAAGGTTCAACACGGGTCGTGCCCAACCAACACGGCCCCGTGCTGAATCACCTGCAGAAAAACGCCCAGTTCAGGTAACTGGACACGGGCCGTGTTCACCCGACACGCCCACGTGTCCAGACTTCTGTTTCTCTTGTTTTAATTTTGTTACTGGCACTTGAACACGGGGCCGTGCCCGGATAACACGGGGCCGTGTTCAGCGCCCAGTAACACAAAATTTTTGCTTTTTAACACCATTTTACACATCTAATCAACCTAAAAAATTATTTTTGGGACACATTGAGGACAATGTGTAATTTAAGTGTGGGGGGGAATGCTAAAACCTTGGAATTTTGCAAGTCCTAAATACAAGCCTTACACAAAACTCTATTGGAACTGCTAATCACCCCAAATTTTTTTCAAAAATTTTCATTTTTTTACTTGTCTAAGTTTAACTCGGGAAATTCAAGTTCTCAAAAAGGTTATATTTTTACAAATTTACAACCGATAGCGTAGTGATAAAAAGAACCAACATAAGAAAATTATGAAAAGGCATGGCAAACTTAGTTAAAATTTGATTATATATACTTGATCACATAAAAACCCATTCCCACAAAAGTGAGTTTTGAGCCTTTATTGAGCATACAAAATTACATCTTTAGACTAAATGCTCATTTTTCGTTTCTTGTGTGAATAGCCGCTTGGTTCTTACAACTCTAGAACTTGCCTTGACGATACATTCCCGGTCCTTATCAACTAAAACCCGAGTAAGTAAATGATGGAGGCATTAGGACTAACCCTTTTTATTTCTACACCATTATTTTTCTTTTTCTTTTACCACCTACCCAAAAATCCCCCTAGTTAACCCCTTTGAGCCTAAACCTTTTCATTTCATCACCCTAACCAAAAACCCTTTTACCCACCAAAACCTTTTTATTTTTAACCCTTTGTTTTAATAACAAGTTCGGTTTTTCGTAAGATGATCAAAAAAAAAAATATATGTTGATGATGAAGCAAAAAGAAAATAAACAAACAAGTTTATCAAAAATAACTTTGTTTGAATAAAAGCTTCATCAAAATAAAAAGTTACAAAAATAGAAAGTCTTACGAAAACCGACACTTGTTACGCTTTTCGCCCTTTTTCTACTAACCACTATCCCAACCACCTACCTTTAACCCAAGCCTAACCCTTAACCCACAAAGTCCTCTTGATATTTACAAAGGTATAAAAGTTAAAAAGGAGGAGGATTGATTACGTGGCAAGCTTATGGTAGGAATAAGTTCCATGCCGCTCTCGAGTGATTCACTAAAAATACACCTTCGGCCGACTGTGAGTGATTTCTCCCGTGAGGTATGTGAACTTGTATATAAATGGAATTTTAAAAAGACATGTTATGCCCAAATAAGTAATTTTTCCTATGAAACGTTCTAAATAAATCATTACGAATAGGATTGTAAATAGATAAAAATAAAACCCAAAAGGATCTTGGATTCCCAACACTCTACGACAAGCCAAAAACCTTCTCTTCTACCCATTCCATTTGGGAGTGTAAGCCACATATTAAAGAGTTTTGCTTGAGGACAAGCAAAAGTTCAAGTGTGGGGGTATTTGATGTGTGCAAAATGCAACATATAAATTACATCAAATGAGGCATAAAACTAACCCTTTTTAAGTACTAATATTGGAAAAAGAGTGTTTTTGTCTTCCTTTTGTATTTTCAGGATTAAATGAGCTCAAAAACACAAAAGAAGCAAAAAGACAGCTAAATTCAACATAAATACAAGGAAAGGAACATAAGTGGACTGCCCGACCCCTCAATGGCATCTTCCCAAGAAAAATTGAGAAGGCAGAAGTCTGAACACGCCCCGTGCTCAGCCAGCACGGGGCCGTGCCCAAGAAGCAGCAGAAAAGACAAACCTATAGAAGCTTCTATTGCCCACCACGGGGCCGTGCCCAGTGAACACGGGGGCGTGGCGAAAGTACAGCAGGCGCATTAATTGTAATTGCGAATTACAATTAATGAGGAGAGAGAGTGTCAGACAGGCACGGGGCCGTGCCCAGCGGACACGGGGTCGTGCCCAGCTCTCTGTTCAGCCTATAAATAGGAGTGCCTGGATTCATTTCAACTCATCCCTTGGCACACCACCTCTCTCACACTTCATCCACCACCATCATCCATTGTCCATCGTAGAGTGTGTGAGTCGTCTCGGGATCCAAGATTGATCGTAAGAGTTCTTGACAATCAAGGCCATGTTTGCCTAAGTCTCTTACATCACTTGGTGAAGACAAAGTGTCTAGTATAATACTTTTTATTTCTAATCTTTTGCACTTTTTATTTGGTTTTGTATTAATGACTTTAATAACTAGTTACTTATGTTGAAGGTGATCTTTCCTTATCGTTTGTCCGTGGTGTCTTGGCATTATTTTACTGTCTATATAAAATAAAAGATTTTCACCATTCATATCTCCACGGTCTATATGGAGGTATGTTGGCTACCTGGTCGGGGGTTAAGGGACCGGTTTGGTAAAGGACTTGCCATTGTTCAGCGTTTAGAGGTCCTGCAATGGACCTGGGTCAAATTTAGTAGGACATCCTTCAATGCTTCACGGTATTGGATGGCGGGGGTCCAAACTCTTTGATCCCCTCATAAGTTAACTACTATTAATACTATAACCCGGCTATTTAGGACTGCATCCCTGCTGACTCAGACTACTTAGTCGAGGGTAACGTCACCGCCAAAAGCGGGGCCTACCATAATACTGCATTAATAACTTAATTCATTATCTTCCAATAATCCACCCTTTTAGGATTGTATCCTTGCTGACTCAAACTACTGGGGTGAGGGTAACGTCACCTTCAAAAGAGGTGCCTACTACAATAACTAAGATAATCTCTTAATTATGTGCAAAAGTGCGGAAATAATCAAAGATTATATTAGATACGAGTCGGAACCAAGTGATTCATCTTGTCAATCTGTTTTTACTTTTATTTTATTTTCAGCATTTTAGTTAGTTTTTTATTTTTCTTAGTTAAAACATTTTTCTAAACTTTTTATTTTGATTAGACGTTGAGGATAAACCGGTACTAAAAGCTCTTGTGTCCTTGGACGACCTCGGTATCTTACCAACGCTATACTACGCTCACGATGGGTGCACTTGCCCATATGTGTGTTTAGTGTTTGTAAAATATCGTGTTTTATAAATTTAAAACTTGGCTAAAAATAAGTGTTTAAAGGGCTTAAAATATACACCTAATAAATATAACACTTAAACGCGCATCAACAGTCCTAAATAGCCGGGTTATAGTATTAATAGTAGTTAACTTATGAGGGGATTAAAGAGTTTGGACCCCCGCCATCCAATACCATTAAGTATTGAAGGAGGTCCTACTAAATTTGACCCAGGTCCATTGCAGGACCTCTAAACGCTGAACAATGGCAAGACCTTTACCAAACCGTTCCCTTAACCCCCGACCAGGTAGCCAACATACCTCCATATATAACGTGGAGATATGAATGGTGAAAATCATTTATTTTATATAGATAGTAAAATAATGCCAAGACACCACGGACAAACGATAAGGAAAGATCACCTTCAACATAAGCAACTAGTTATTAAAGTCATTAATACAAAACCAAGTAAAAAGTGCAAAAGATTAGAAATAAAAAGTATTACACTAGACACTTTGTCTTCACCAAGTGATGTAAGAGACTTAGGCAAACATGGCCTTGATTGTCAAGAACTCTTACGATTAATCTTGGATCCCGAGACGACTCACACACTCTACGATGGACAATGGATGATGGTGGTGGATGATGGTGTTATGGTGGTGGTGGGTGAAGTGTGAGAGAGGTGGTGTGCCAAGGGATGGTTTGAGCTTGAGCCAAGCACTTCTATTTATAGGCTGAACAGAAGCTCGGGCACGGCCCCGTGTCCAGTGGGCACGGCCCCGTGTCCATATCCTTCTCTTTCTTCATTTAATGTAGTTTTGTCTTTTTAGTTGACCACGCCCCCGTGTCCGCTGAGCACGACCCCGTGGTGCAGAAGAATCTTTGTACTATGCAGATTTGCTGGATTGTGCGAATCTTATAGTTGAACACGGCCCCGTGTCCGCTGAGCACGGCCCCGTGGTGGGCAATAGAAGCTTCTACCACTTTGTCTTTTCTGCTGACACTTGGGCACGCCCCCATGCTGGCTGAGCACGGGGCGTGTTCAGTCTTCTAATCTCTTGTTTCGCTTGGGAAGATGCTGTCATGGGGTCGGGCATGTCACGTCTTGTTCCTTTTCTTGTATTTATGTTAGATTTTTATGTCTTTTTGCTTCTTTTGTTAATTTGACCTCATTTAATCCTGAAAATACAAAAGGAAGACAAAAGCACACTTTTTCCAACATTAGTACTAAAAAAGGGTTAGTTTTATGCCTCATTTGATGAAATTTATATGTTACATTTTTAACACATCAAATACCCCCACACTTGAATCTTTGCTTGTCCTCAAGCAAAACTCTTTAATATGTGGCTATTACACTCCCAAATGGAATGGGTAGAGAAGATGGTTTTTGGGCTTGTCGTAGAGTGTCGAGATTTCCAAGATTCTTTATTTAATTTTATTTTTATTTATTTACAATCCTATTCGTCATGATTTATTTAAAACTTTTCATAAGATAATTTACTTATTAGGGCATAACATGCCTCTTTAAAATTCTATTTATATACAAGTTCACATACCTCACGGGGATCACTCAACACTCGGCCGAAATGTATTTTTGTGGATCACTCGAGAGCGGCATGGAATTTATTCCTACCATAGGCTTGCCAAGCGATCAATCCTCCTCCTTTTTAACTTATATACCTTTGTAAATATCAAGAGGACTTTGTGGGTGAAGGCTTAGGCTTGGGTTAAAGGTAGGTGGTTGGGTTAGTGGTTAGTAGAAAAAGGGCGAAAAGCGTAACAAGCATCGGTTTTTTGTAAGACTTTCTATTTTTTTTTTCACTTTTATTTTGATGAAGCTATTATTCAAACAAAGTTATTTTTGATGAACTTGTTTGTTTATTTTCTTTTGCTTCATCATCAACACACAATTTTTTTTTTTTTTTTTTTTGAAAGTCATATGAGAAACCGAGCTAGTTACTAAAACAAAAGGTTAAAAATGAAAAAAGTTTTGGTGGGTAAAAGGGTGTTTGTTTTGGGTTATGAAATGAAAAAGGTTTAGGCTCAAAGGGGCTAACTAGGGGGATTTTGGGTAGGTGGTAAAAAAGAAGAAAAAATAATGGTGTAGAAATAAAAAGGGTTAGTCCTAATGCCTCCATCATTTACTTACTCAGGTTTAAGTTGGTAATGACCAGGAATGTATCGTCGTGGCAAGTTCTAGAGTTGTAAGAACCGAGCGGCTATTCACACAAGAAACGAAAAATGAGCATTTAATTTAAAGATATATATTTGTATGCTCAATAAAGGCTCAGAACTCACTTTTGTGGGAATGGGTTTTTATGTGATCAAGTATATATAATCAAATTTTAACTAAGCTTGTCATGCCTTTTCATAATTTTCTTTTGTTGGTTCTTTTTATCACGACACTATCGGTTGTAAATTTGTAAAAATATAACATTTTTAGAATTTTGAAATTCCCAAATTAAACCTAGACAAGTAAAAAAAATTGAAAATTTTTGAAAAAATTTGGGGTGATTAGCTGTTCCAATAGAGTTTTGTGTAAGGCTTGTTATTAGGACTTGCAAGATTCAAGGTTTTAGCATCCCCCCCACACTTAAATTACACATTGTCCTCAATGTGTCCCAAAAATAAGTTTTTAGGCTGATTAAATGTGTAAAAATGGGTTAAAAACAAGATTTTATGGTACTGGGTAGCTGAACACGGGGTGGTGTTGGCTGAGCACGGCCGAGTGTCCAGACTGCCAGTACCAAAAGTAAACAGAAGGCTGGGCACGGGGGCGTGTCCAGTGAGCACGGCCCCGTGTCCAGGTACGTGAACTGGGCATTTTCTACAGAATCTCAGGCACGGGGCGTGTTGGGGTGAGCACGGCCCCGTGCTGAACTTGCTGTAATGAAGAAAAATCGTCGGGAGGCTCTGTTTTTGTGTATGGGGTGTTGGTTCAAGCTTCCCTTAGCATCCTTCACCATCCCGAGTGTGTTTTATTCCTGAAAGTTAAAAACTAAACTAGAAAACATAAAGGTTAATCTAAACTAAACTACAGATAGTTCCGCGGAATGCCTCCGTGGTGCGCCACCTTTATAGGGTCCTTGGCTAGACCCACCTTATCAGGTGGTTCTGGCTCATCTTCAATTAGGGGGTCGTCATTACCGAATGGATATTTCATTGATCGCTCAAGGTCGACACTTCATTTAAATGCCCCTAATTGAAGAGGTAGATTGTTGAACTTCTGGTTTTTCAAAGCTTCGTGAGTTTTTACAAATGGTCGTCCCAACACTAGAGGAGCGTCATCAAGGATGACAAAGTCGGTTGGGATTACCATTTGATTTATTTGAACCAAGACATCCTCAACTATACCGATTGATTTTATTACTTTCCGATTGGATAGAAAAATGGGTATTTGAAGTGGAGAAAAATCACTAATACTTAATTTTTCGAAAATATAGTTAGGCATTATGTTAACACAAAGATCTTTATCAATTGTGACATTACTAATAAACGAATTTTTGAAAGAAACATGGAACCGGTGTAATGTTAATTTCAAATGGGTCTTCTTTTATTAGTGAGGTTTGATCATTAGTTAACTTAACACTTACCGTTTCGTCAATTTTAGTGTTAGTGTTTAACTCTTTTAAAAACTTAGCATGAGTGGGAACTAAACAATGATTTTCAAAAGAAGGTGACAAGAGATTAATTTCTTCAAAATTAGACTCTTCTTGAATTTTTACGTTGTCGGACTCACCTTTTTCGTTGTTTAACTCATGTGTCGGTTTTTCACTTGTTTGTTCTTCCATTTTTACACTTTCGGTTATCTCTTCATTTTTTTATTCTTCTCTTGCGCGGGACTCCTCTTCCCTTGCGCGAGCTTCTTTTATACAACGATCGATAACTCTAATGTGTTCTAATATCCTATCGGTCACTTCGGTTATAGAAAAAGAATCGGGATTTTCAAATCTTGAATCCGGTTGTTCAATCCTTTGTTCCTCATAATACCCATATGAAGTAGATGGTTCACACCATTGTTCTTCATTGTAAGCATATGATGGATAAGGGTCGTAATTTTGTTCTTCATAATACTCATACAAGGTGGGTTGTTCACGCCATGGTTCCTCATAATAAGCATACAAAGGTGGTGGCTCATATCTTGGTTCCTCAAAGTATGAGTAAGAAGGCTCATACCTTGGTTCATCAAAATATGAGTATGAGGGAGGAGGTTCATACCTTTGGTCTTCATAGGATGTGTATGAAGTTGATGGCTCATACCTGGGCTCCTCATAGTAGGTGTATGAATTGGATGGTTGATATGAGTGACTATTTTGAACCGAGCGTGTGTTACGACAATTAGTGCAATAATTACCCCTACAATCATCCTCATCATAGGTGTAGTTGTAACCTCCTGAGTATTGATCCATAAGAATCACTCAGCAGACCACAACCAAGTCTCGAGATCAGAAAACAAAAATAAAAACGGAAACAGAGGCTGGACACGGCCCCGTGTTCAGTGGACACGGCCCCGTGTTCAGGATCCGTATCTGGGCGTTTTAATTAAATTTACAGATTTCGATGAGCACGGGGCGTGTTCAGTGAGCACCGCCCGAGTTCAAGCTACTGTTACAGGGTGTTTTTATGAAAATGTGCAGCACGGCCCCGTGTTCAGTGAACACGGCCCCGTGTACAGGCTACTGTAAATGCAAAACTAAACTAAAATGCAGAAAAATGTGCGCGCGTTTTAAAAAGGTTTTGAAAAACTGATTAGGCCGTCGATTTTAAGCTTTCTTAAAATCCTTGTGTCCCCGGCAACGGCGCCAAAAACTTGATGCGTATTCTAGTGTTATATATATTAGGTTTATATTTTAAGCCCCTTTAACACTTTTTAGTCAAGTTTTAAATTTATAAAACACGATATTTACTAACACTAGACACACATATGGGCAAGTGCACCCATCGTGAGCGTAGTATAGTGTTGGTAAGATACCGAGGTCGTCCAAGGACACAAGAGCTTTTAGTACCGGTTTATCCTCAACGTCTAATCAAATCAAAAAGTTTAGAAAAATGTTTTAAACTAAGAAAAATAAAAACTAACTAAAAATGCTGAAAAAATAAAAATAAAAAGAAAAACAGATACACAAGATGAATCACTTGGTTCCGACTCGTATCTAGTGTAACCTTTGATTATTTCCGCACTTTTGCACTATTTTAAGAGATTATCTTAGTTATTGTAGTAGGCCCCTCTTTTGAAGGTGACGTTACCCTCACCCCAGTAGTTTGAGTCAGCAAGGATACAATCCTAAAAGGGTGGATTATTGGAAGATAATTAATTAAGTTATTAATGCAAATTATGGTAGGCCCCTCTTTTGGAGGTGACGTTACCCTCGACTAAGTAGTCTGAGTCAGCAGGGATACAGTCCTAAATAGTCGGGTTATAGTATTAATAGTAGTTAACTTATGAGGGGATCAAAGAGTTTGGACCCCCGCCATCCAATACCGTTAAGTATTGAAGGAGGTCCTACTAAATTTGACCCAGGTCCATTGCAGGACCTCTAAACGCTGAACAATGGCAAGACCTTTACCAAACCGTTCCCTTAACCCCCGACCAGGTAGCCAACATACCTCCATATAAACCGTGGAGATATGAATGGTGAAAATCTTTTATTTTATATAGACAGTAAAATAATGCCAAGACACCACGGACAAACGATAAGGAAAGATCACCTTCAACATAAGCAACTAGTTATTAAAGTCATTAATACAAAACCAAGTAAAAAGTGCAAAAGATTAGAAATAAAAAGTATTACACTAGAAATTTTGTCTTCACCAAGTGATATAAGAGACTTAGGCAAACATGGCCTTGATTGTCAAGAACTCTTACGATCAATCTTGGATCCCGAGACGACTCACACACTCTACGATGGACAATGGATGATGGTGGTGGATGATGGTGTTATGGTGGTGGTGGGTGAAGTGTGAGAGAGGTGGTGTGCCAAGGGATGGTTTGAGCTTGAGCCAAGCACTTCTATTTATAGGCTGAACAGAAGCTCGGGCACGGCCCCGTGTCCACATCCTTCTCTTTCTTCATTTAATGCAGTTTTGTCTTTTTAGTTGACCACGCCCCCGTGTCCGCTGAGCACGACCCCGTGGTGCAGAAGAATCTTTGTACTATGCAGATTTGCTGGATTATGCGAATCTTATAGTTGACCACGGCCCCGTGTCCGCTGAGCACGGCCCCGTGGTGGGCAATAGAAGCTTCTACCACTTTGTCTTTTCTGCTGACACTTGGGCACGCCCCCGTGCTGGCTGAGCACGGGGCGTGTTCAGTCTTCTGATCTCTTGTTTCGCTTGGGAAGATGTTGTCATGGGGTCGGGCATGTCACGTCTTGTTCCTTTTCTTGTATTTATGTTAGATTTAGATGTCTTTTTGCTTCTTTTGTTAATTTGAGCTCATTTAATCCTGAAAATACAAAAGGAAGACAAAAGCACACTTTTTCCAACATTAGTACTAAAAAAGGGTTAGTTTTATGCCTCATTTGATGAAATGTATATGTTACATTTTTAACACATCAAATAGCCCAAGGCTTTTTTTTCTTGGACTTCCAATTTTGCATTTTTCCAAAAATCTCGTAGGGTTTCTTAATATATGGGTGCTTTGCAAGTCAACAAAGTTTTGTACTTTGAAGATGAGAGAGCATCGATGATTGAGTGGAAATCTGTGTTTTTTACTCGTTTTCTCAAGTGTGCACAGATAGTTATGTGGGTTTTTGAGAGCAAGAGCCATGGTGATTTGGAGAAATTTGCGAGTTGGAGAAGATGAATGGAAGATGGAAACCGTTTTAAAGGAATTTTGAATTCGATACGGCAGTGTAACCTCTGATTGGGGTTTTAATCAGGGTTTTATAAAGTGAAAAGTGAATGCTGATGTGGCAGTGGTTACAAAGATCGGACAGCTAAGAACTGTCCACGTGACAACCTCTGATGAAAATGGATGACAGTTGTTTAGGGAAACCACTGATGGATAACATCAGTGGTTGACAACAATAAGAATGTGAGCAGTGGTTGTTTTTAACTATCAGTAGATAGCCAACAGTGATTGAAACACTGATGTTTGGTCAACAGTGGTCAACATGAAGAATGAAGGAACAGAGGTTGTCTTTCAGCAATTGATAACTTTCAACAATCAGATGTTTGAACCACTCAGTTGTTGTAACAGACTTTTAAGGATTAATGAAAACTCTCATTTTTAACTATTTTTAAGGATGGATTTTTGATTTTCTGAAAACATTTTAATGCTTTATTCATAGAAAAACAGGATTTTGCATGTTATTCCATGTTCAGCATGCCAATTCTAGAGATCAAACTTTCAAAGGTGGATGTGTCTAATGCTTTTGTTAGCACATCTGCCAGGTGATCCTTAGTTGGAACATGATGCAAAGAAATCAAACTTTTTTCATAGCAATCTCTCACAAAGTGATGTCTAATGTCAATGTGTTTGGTGGTTGAATGTGAAACTGGATTTTTGATGATATTTTCAGCTGCTTGACAATCCAACATGAGGGGTGTCTTTAAAGCAGTGATACCAAAATCCAGCAGTTGATTTTGAAGCCATAACAGTTGGGCTATACAGCTTGCAGCAGCAATATATTCTGCCTCAGCAGTGGATGTTGAAAAAGCTGATTGCTTTTTGCTTTGCCAAGATACTAAGCAATCACCTAGAAATTGGCACCCTCCTAATGTGGTCTTCCTTGTTGCATTGCATCCAGCAAAGTCACTATCTGAGAAACCTGAAAGCTTAACATTCCCATTAGTAAGGTACCAGATACCAAGTGTGGGAGCACTTTTTATGTATCTGAGTATCCTTTTCACAGCTATGAGGTTAGACTTCCTAGGGGCTGATTGGGATCTTGCACAAACACATGTTGCAAATATGATGTCTGGCCTGGATGCAGTTAGGTACAATAAGGACCTAATCATACTTCTATATAAGGTTTGATCAACCAAATCATCCTTTTCATCAGTCATGACTAGCTTGGTGGTTGCCATGGGTGTACTACATGGTTTACAATCATTCATATCAAATTTGTTTAAGAGTTCTTTAGCATATTTGCTTTGATGAATGAAAGTACCATTTTGCAGTTGCTTTACTTGGAGACCAAGAAAGCACTGTAGTTCACCCATTGCACTCATCTCAAACTCAGTTGTCATGAGTTTTCTGAACTCTTCACACATTTTGTTACATGTGCTTCCAAAAATAATCTCATCCACATAAATCTGGACAATCATTAGATCTTTCCCTCTCCATTTTAAAAACAATGTTTTGTCAATTTTGCCTCTTGTGAAACCAATAGATAGTAAAAAGGTGGAAAGAGTTTCATACTAGGCTCTAGGTGCTTATTTCAAACCATACAAAGATTTGTTTAGCTTGTAGACATGATCTGGATTAAATGGATCCTCAAAACCAGGAGGTTGACAAACATATACCTCTTCATGAATCTTACCACAGAGGAAAGCACATTTGATATCCATTTGAAACACCTTTATGTTGTGGTTGACAGCAAAGGCCAAAAACAGTCTGATAGCTTCCAATCTTGCTACAGGGGCAAAAGTTTCATCATAATCAATGCCCTCTTCCTGTCTGAACCCTTGAACAACAAGCCTAACTTTATTCTTGACAGCAATGCTGTGACAACTGGTACTTTTCCATGTATTCCGTACAATAATAAACAGTAATTTGTGCTTTAATAACCGTGCATGATTGAATTAACAAGACGAATGAATTTTTAATTACTGTCATATACATAAAAAGGCATTTCATGTTGCAAGATTGCTCATCATTATTACATGCAACACAATATGGTTCAATTAGTGCACAAAACAAAGTTAGAACAATTATCAGACAAACTAGAAGTACTGACGGAAGTTCAGTACTTAGTCAGACATGATGTTAAGACATAGAATAATCCCCGAAACCAAGTGTTACACTAGAATAGTGTGTAGGAAAGTAGGGATTACAAAACTGCCTTCCTAGTGATAATTTAGGTGCCGAAAAGTGCCAGAAACACACTAAAACTGCAGAATTCTGCAGAAAACAACCAAATTCAACAATTTTCAGCATTTTAACATCAAAATATAATGCAGAATCATGATTTAATGGTCCAGAATGCTTTGTTAAGTGTCGGGAATCAAAACTGTCATAAAAGACATCATAAAGCACACTAAACTGCGCTATTTAGCACTTTAACGACCCGGTAACCAAACCAAACAACCGGACACTACCGGAAACATCTAAATTTCACTAGAAGCTTTGTTTTAGTGTTATGAAGCTAGTTATGATCATTATACACAATATTACTACTTAAAACATTATAACACACTTAAACATCAAAATTCACCATTTAACATCTAACTAATTAAGGTAACTAGAATTGAAACACAACTATACACCCCCCCCCCCCATAACCGGTTCTAGACATGGGTCCCACCCATGATTTCTTTAAATTATTTTATAAGATTATGTTGGGTGATTAAGAACACAATAACCTCCATGCAAAATGATGTTGGAGACTTAAAGACCATAAGATCTAAATAACTCACCTCATAACACTTCAAACCACACCATCACCTCCATTCTCTTCTCCCTACCTACAGCCCAAGCACCACCCACACAACCTCCATTTTCTGGTCCACTACCAAGCAATCTAAGAGCTTTCTAAGGTGTTATAAGCACATTTAAGAAGATTGGAAGCATTGGAAGTGGAAGGACCTCCTCCTAGAGCTTTTATCCACCTCATTCTTCATCATCTTCAAACTTGGTTCTTCCCTAGCCTTAGAGCTAGTAGTAAGCTCCTTTAACCATGTTCTTACTTCTAATTTTAGTGGTTAATGTATTATGTAAGTTGTTGAACTAAAGAATCTCAAAGAAACATGAAGATGACCACTAACATAAAGCTAAAAAACATGAAATCTAAGTTGTTTTAGTGTATGTGTGAAACTTGATTGTTGATTTCTTGTGTTTATGATGTTGATCATCATAAGAACCTTGCAAGATGATGATTAAACACATGATCTAGCAAGAATAAGGATGAATCTTGAGAAAAATCATAATGATCATCCTTTATGTTAAACATGAACTTGAATATAAGCTTGTTTTAGTGTATGACAATTATTGATACATGTTACAAGTCTTGAAAATGAATGATTTCAAAAATAGTCTTTTCAAGAGAACAAAGTTTATTACAAGATTTACATGATCATGGTTTTTAAAGAAGTTAAACATGTTTTAAGTGCTAAATCAAGGCTAGAAAAATGTTTGTAGCAAGAAGAATACAAAAATAATCATTTTTAGAAAATCTTCGTAAAAGTTGTAAAGAACTAAAAATTACAAGAATGAGTTTTATAAAATATAAACCATATTTTTAGGGGTAACTAAACCTACTAAATAACATATGAAGTAACTACAAACTTTTACAAAATTTCAAGTTCATGTCATAGTGTAGTTTGCATATTTTTGGCTCATGGTAAATCTTGATTTAATTGTTGATGATTGGTGATGAATTTTAAAAGAAAATGGTATGCTTTTGAAGCATGGAAACCTCCATTTTTAAGGGTAAACTATGGCAAAATTTTTATAGAAATCAAACACTTAGAAAAATATTTTTAAAGAAGTGTTTACAAGTAAATTTTGATCATGGTTTTCATATAAAAATTTGCCATAATTTTTATTACAAAAATTACAAACATTGGAGGTTGATTTTTTATAATAAAAATGACTAAGTATATATTTAGGAAAATATATATTTAGATGTCACAAATTGTGTGGTACTTGTATATTATGTGTATTAGATATATTATTTTAAGAACTTAAAAATAATATAACACACCAAAATACCAAAATTGTAAATATGGAAATATTACCAAAATTCCAAGAAAACGAATATATAATTTATAACCAAATAATGGACAACCGGACAAGGACTTTGGACTATAAGTATATATATTTCGGAAAGAAATTCATATTTGAAAAATAGAAAATATATTATTTTTGAGTGGAGAAAATGTATATTTTCCTAAACAAGTTAAAAATATATTATTTTGGGTGAAAGATAGAAATATATATTTTCTAAAGTTAATTTTAAAAATATATATCATCTTTGAGATATATATGAAAGAATATTTATTTTTGCCAAGTTAAGTTATAGATATTTTTCTATAAAAATTCTCTTAAAATATGAAAATTTTAAGAATATAAATTTGGTGATTTTTAGTTATCTAAAAATAATATTCCGGAAAATTAAATGCAAAATTAAGTGTAAAATACTAATATACAAGAAAATACGCATCCTCATACGTATAAATACACACCGGAATACACCACCATTACTTGGCAAAATACCATATACAAATACACAAGTGTGAAAATACACAAGTACAAGCATACCCATACTTGGGAAAAATATTTATGAAAGGAATACATAATGAACTAAGTTAAAAATGTATAATTTTTAAACAATATTCCAAATAATTTGAATAAATATAATTTAAGTTAAAATATTCCTATTTTAACTAATACTTGTATAATTTGGAATTATATAATGTACGTCCAACTTATAACTCAAAGTACACCAAGAATTCCAAAATAAGTCTTAATAAATAAATAAGACTGAGAGTCGTTACACGACCTAAACGTCTAATAAAACATGGCACGTGTGTTGGTAGTTGTATGACTCCTAGAAGGGCCTTTGAGTATACGAGATAGCAGGACGCAAACTTGTGAGTTCATGTCCCCCTTTTCTCTTAACTGTTTTTGGATTTATAACTCTCGGGGGTGAAATACATGTTACATATGTTTCAATGGTATGATTTGGCTATGAAATGAACTGTTAGATCATATGAGCATAGGCTGAAACTGAAATGCCAATAACTCTCATAAGAATCATGGACAAGGGTTAGATCTAACGGGTACGACTGAGCCCCACTCATGGTCCCTATGTGACCACTTAGAGTGCTATTGTGTCCCAGCCGAGGTGATTCAGCAACGGTCAAGGGGATTTAACACAGTCAAGGTGATTTGATATGGTCAAGGGGATTTGAAACAGTCAAGGTGATTTGACACAGTCGAGGGGATTCGACATAGGTGAGGGGATTCGACACCAACAATTATCTACTCGGATTGAGTACTCCCTATGTTGTCACATACATTAATGCCCTTGCAAAACACTAATTGATCTGTTCATAGACACTTTTCATACCTGTTTTCAAAGGAGTCTCTCAAATGTTACAAGTTTATCAGTACTCATACAAAAACCTCGCGCAGATGCATGGGACCATACCACAAATTCACCACAATGAACCCTCTTTAAGAGAACCCTGCGTGGCTGCGTACCGGTTCTAAAAGAGAACATAAAAAGAAAACAATTTTTAATATCTGCGCGCCAAAAGGAACTAATAAATCCTTACGCAAGCTCATATAACGGAAGTTGAGAGTAAAACTCTGAACAAAATCTCCGCATAGATATCACCTAGACTTAAACAGAAAGTGACCTTTCTCTTACAGCAGAATTAGCATGAGGCAAAGCCACATAGGATTACAGATGTAACCCTCCTAGAAGGCTCTATCGTGCATGAATGGCCACGTGGCATCATCTTGAGCATTCCTCAAAGTCACGATGATAGCACCAAATTGAAGAAAGATCTACACTTGCCCACTTTCCAATGGCATCTCCCCATCCGTTGATCATGCCCACGATCCATGTGCATATACTTCACGTTAGTGATTAACGGTGGAGAAAATAACCGCTCACGGAAATTACTTTCCGTTACTTCCTCCGTCAAACAAACTTTCCTGTCCAAATTCAGTTATAAATAAGGATAATTTAGGTATCATCTCCCAAGTTACACTCACTTCACTTTCATTACTTCTTCTTCTTCATCAAAACCTGTACTTATTCTCACGCGGGAGGGTGGTCACGGAGAGAACCTCCATTCTCCCCGTGACGAGTCTAACGGCTATTTGTTTTGTAGTTTTTAGAAGAAGGAGCTTAGCCAAACCCCGAATCAAACGAGAGGAACCACCCCTTTTATGCAGAACTAAACCCCTAGTTCAATTGATTCTGGTCTGTTGAACCAGTGTTTCTTCATTGGCGCCCACCGATTTCTCAGTTTTCATTCTCATCTTCTCGTTTTTATCCATTTCTCTTCAACTTCTGTTTTTAATGGCAGAGATCTCATCAAACCATCCATCAAGTCCTCGATCTGAAAACAAGGGAATTTCAGCCCAAGTTACTCAAATCGAGGGAATCATGGACAAAACAGCCAACAACAACAATTATCACCAGGTAACAAACTCTGTTACCTCAGAAATGAAATCTGGAACTCGAAATCCTCCAGATCTACGTTCGGAAGAAACTCCAGAGTATTGGTTCAACAAATTCCAGGAAACCATGAATAAAATTTTTGCACCAAATCCCAGATCTGAATTTTTCCACCACAGATCTGGTCATCATGAGTCCCAAGATGAGTATACACTAAAGGGGAAATCCGAGAACACAGAGTCGGACCTACAACCGACACATCAGTGGGACATCCAACCCAGTAGCAAAGAGTATCCAGACACATTAAGAATTATTAAACAAAAAACAGAAGACAACAATCAACGAAAGGTCAGTACAGAACAAACAAACATGGTGCAAGCCAGACCTTCTCAAAGACCACACAAACGGAGCCACATTCAGCATTGGCGAGAACAACAAGTAGTCTTCCCCGTCATTCCGGGAGGTCCTCAAGAAGAACGCCCGGTAATCATAACTGGCATCTTCGGCCATTATCGTACTGATTATATGTTTATCGATCCCGGTAGTTCCATGGACATAATTTACGAACAATGTTTCAAGAAACTAGACCCAGAGGATAAGGCATGCTTGAAAGCAGTAGACTTTCCCCTAACTGGTTTCTGTAATGAAGTTGTCTTCCCATTGGGTCAGATCGCTTTCCCTGTGACACTCTCAGATGGTGAACACTAGTCCACTGTCATAGTAAATTTTATGGTTATGCCAGCTACATCACGGCACGATTTACTATTGGGGAGACGATCACAGAGGGAGTTCAGTATGATTACCTCTATACCACATGCGGCATGTGGTTTCCCAACAGAAACAGGGGTAGCAATTCTATATTCCAGCAAAGAGGTGAAGTACGTAGACGATGAGCCACCAATGAAAGTCCCCAAGCCATCACCTCCAAATGAGCCAGAAAAATGGGTTCTCAATAAAGAATATCCTGAGCAGACCATTCTGTTAGGTCACGCCATCTCACCTACAATTCGCGCAAAGTTAAAAGAACTCATGTCTAACAACATGGACATCTTCGCATGGTCCCCAGCGGACATGGCAGGAGTACCAAGAGAGATAACACAGCATTGCTTAAACATCCGACCTTTCGCAGAACCAGTCGTGCAAGGGAAACGCAGCCTCAGTACTGAAAAAGCACAAACAATGAACGAACAAGTAGCTGAATTAATCAAAGCTGAAATTCTGCGCGAAGTGCAATATCAAACCTGGGTAGCTAACCCAGTAATGGTACAGAAACACAATGGCGGGTGGTGCATGTGCTTTAACTTTAAAGATCTTAACAAAGCCTTCCCCAAAGACTGTTACGCCCTCCCCCGAGATAGACAAAAAAGTATATTCCCAGGCGTCCTTCCACTGGAAATGCTTTTTGGATTGCTATAAGGGATATCATCAAGTGCAAATGAAAGAAGAAGATGAAGACAAGACGGCGTTCTGAACAGACAAAGGAATTTTTTGCTATACAAAAATGCCTTTCGGCCTTCGCAATATGGGCACCACTTATCAATGTTTGATGGACAAAGTCTTCGGAAAACATATTGGGGTAACAATAGTAGTTTACATGGACGATCTCGTTATCATGAGTCGGGAGGAAAAATCCATGCTGGTAAACATCCAGCTCACATTCGATTCCCTGCGCAACGTCAACCTGAAGCTGAACCCGGTGAAATGTTCATTCGGGATGGAAGAAGGCAAATTCCTAGGTTTATTGTAACTAAAGACATTTTCAAGGTTAACCCAGAGAAAGTGGAAGCCAATCAGCTTATGCCATCACCGGCATCCATTAAAGAAATGCAACACCTAGCTGGATGGCTTGCAGCGCTCAATAGGTTCTTGGAAAATCATGCGGCCAAATCTTATCCGTTCATCAGCACCTTACGCAACTGCGTCAAAAAGAGCCAGTTCCAATGGACACCAAATGTGGAGAAAGCCTTCCAGCAAATGAAGGAATGTTTAATTCCGCTGCCAACCTTAACAGCTCCGCGTAAAGAGGAACCACTAATCATGTACCTCTCCACCACAGAAGTCACAGTTGGTGCAATACTAATGGTTGAAAGGGATGGGGTTCAAAACCCAATCTATTACATCAGCAAAATGCTAACCGGCCCAGAAACACGCTATTCTATCATGGAGAAACTCGTCCTTGCACTAGTTCACGCATCACGCCGACTGCGATGATATTTTTCTGGCCACGCTGTCACCATCCTTACAAATTATCATCTAGGACAAATCCTATGTAAGCCAGATGTCGCAGGACGGTTGGCCAAGTGGGCTATCGAGTTAGGAGGATACAACATCCTGTACAAACCTCTACCAGCTATTAAGGGACAAGTCTTAGCAGACTTCGTTACCGAGGTCCCCACCGACAGAATCCAGGAATGCGAGGCAATTCAAAATCCTACCCCAGTGTTCGATGATAGGGTTTGGACATTACATATAGATGGCGCCTCAAATGATGACGGAGCAGGTGCAGGCCTTCGCCTAGTTAGCCTGGATAACCATGAACTCACGTACGCAATTCGCCTGGATTTCAAAAGTACTAACAACAAAGCGGAGTACGAAGCGTTCCTGGCAGCTCTCCGTCTGGCACTCAAGATGGGAGCAAAGAACCTTGAAGCACACGTCGATTCCAAATTAGTAGTAGAATAAGTCAATGGGCATTACGACGCTAAAGGCGAAGCCATGGCTTTATATCTGGAGCAAGCAAGAATCTTGATCAACCAGTTTCAAACCTTCAAGGTAGTTCACATCAACAGAAGCGAAAATAAACACGCAGATGCGTGAAGCAAATTAGCTGCTACAAGCTTCAAACACCTTGTGAAAGAAGTCTGCATCGAGGTACTATCCAATCCAACTTTTCCTTTAAGACAAGTAAACATCATAGAAGTTGGGAATCCATCCTAGATGTCCCCAATCATTACATACTTGCAACATGGGATCCTCCCAGAGGGGAAGGCGGAAGCCAAAAAAATTCAGCATAAGGCGTTAAATTACGAAATGGCAGATGGTATCTTGTATCGCAAATCATTCATGGGTCCTCTCCTGTGCTGCGTAGATAAAACCGATGCACGATATCTGGTCCACGAAATTCACGAGGGACTATGTGGAATCCACGTAGGCCCACGTATGGTGGTGGCGAAAATCATGAACGCGGGCTACTACTAGCCAGGAATGCACGTAGACGCAGTAGAGCTATTGGGAAAATGCGCAGCATGTCAACGCCATGCCCCAAAGACGCTCCGCCCGAAGAATCCTCCGGTCCCAGTCACTTCAGCTTGGCCTTTTCAACAATGGGGCATTGACCTAGTCGGTCCTTTCCCAGATGCGCCTAGCGTGGTCAAGTTCATAGTAGTCGCGGTAGACTACTTTACTAAGTGGGTAGAAGCAAAGGCTCTTGCGTCAACTACTGCAATGGTGATCCGGAAGTTCATATGGGAACACATCATTTGCCGATTTGGACTACCATTGCGCATCATTTCTGATAATGGTACAAACTTCGCATCAGAAGATCAACAGAAATGGTTCAAGGAGATGAACATCGAACACAGCTTCGCCTCTGTGGCGCACCCATAAGCGAACGGGCAAGTCGAGAGCGTAAACAAGCAAATAGTGGATGGCATAAAAGCAAGGCTTGGAACCGCGTGCAGGGGGTGGGTAGACGAACTCCCAAGCATTTTGTGGGCTCACCGCACAATGCCGAAAACCAGTACAGGCGAAACTCCATTCAGTCTCGTCTATGGATCAGAAGCGGTTATTCCTGCAGAAGTTGGCCTTCCATCACCACGTATGATCGCTACGGAAAAACAAGATAACGAGCGAGAACGAAGAATTGACCTGGACCTCCTTAAAGAAAGGCGCGAAAATGCAGCCGTCAACGAAGCCAGGTACAAATCAAAGCTCGAAAAATATTATAATGCTTGAGTGCGCGTATGCATCTTTGTCCCAGGAGATTTCGTCCTGCGAGACAACAAGGCTTCCAACGCTGAGAAACCAAGAAAACTCGTGCCGAAATGGGAAGGACCATATGTCATTCATGAAGTCCAGGGAAAAGGCGCATATACTCTCAAAAGACTAGATGGAACGACCGTTCCACACACCTGGAACGCGCAATAGTTGTGCAGATGCTATATGTAGCCGACCTATTCATCTCTCACAACAACCAACGCTTACAGTGGCAACATAATTATTCTATTTATTTACTTTGTATCTACTGGCCACCGCGCCTTAAAATTTTGGGACGAAATTTTCTTACAGTGGGAGAATGTGACAACTGTCAAATTTACATGTATCCATACAATTATTAAACAGTAATTATAACGTAACCGACTGTGCTAATTTACAATTAAAGACATAAACTGCTTTCTGATTATGTCCATATACATACATGTGCATCATATATTGCAAATGTCATATCGTTATTACATGCAAACTTTATTGATTCAAATGATGCACGAAGCAGAGATAGCACACTTATCAGACATATCAAAAAAATGCTGACGGAGTTCAGTACATAGAAAGACATGGTATTGAGACACAGAATGAGCCAGAAACCAAGAGTTACACTAGTATAGTGTGAAGGAAAGTAAGGATCATAAAACTGCCTTCCTAGTGATAGTTTAAGTGCCGGAAAGTGCCTAAAACTCACATAAACTGCAGAATTCTGTAGAATTCTGCAAAATTCAGCATTTAAACAACTTAATATTATGCAGAAACATGGTTAAATGCTCCAGAATACTTTCCTAAGTATCGGGAATCAAAACTATCACAAAAGGTAACATAAAGCTCACTAAACTGCATAGTTTAGCACCTTAACGAACCAGTGACCAACCGAACAACCGGACACTACCTGAAACACCAAATTTTTACTAGAAGCATTGTTTTAATATTACCAAGCTAGTTATGGTCCCCGAACATCATAACGCACTATATAATCACATAATAACTAAATAACCTAACTATAACACTTAGATTTCAACTAATAATCTAACTATCCATTGAAACTCAACTAAGCACCCCCCCCCCCCCACCTTACGGTTATGTAGTGGACCCCAAACAAGATTTTCTTTGTTTATTAAATTAGATCATGTCTCCATCTTTAGAGAACATTGTGACCATTGGACTTAATAGTGTTGGAGTGTTATAAGCTTAACCAATAGAACATAATCCTTCACTTCTACACAACATCACCAACACTCAACTCTCTCCCTCTTCCTATTGGCTCTCGGCTGTAACCCACCCCAAGCAACACCACTATCATCAATCATCATTCTTCCATTCCATACATATACAAAGGTGTAAGAAGCACTATAAGGAAGCTTGGAGCTCTTTAAAGTTGAAGGACCTCTCATACAAGCTTTTATCCACCTTTTCTTCATCCTGTGATCATCCCTAGCCTTGAGCTAGTAGTAAGATCATTCTACACCTCATTTTACATCTTATTTAGTTGGTTAAATGATGATATAAGTTTCTAATCTTGAAGAACACTATGAATCAAGAACATGAAACATGAACATAAGCTTAAAAATCATAAGAAATCTTGTTGTTTAGTGTTGTTATGCTACTTGATGGTTGATTGTTTATGTTAAGGATGTTAAACATCATATGATCTTGCTAGATAGTGATTAAAGACATAATCTAGCAAGATGAGAGGATGATTATGTTAAGGATCAAGAGGTCATCCTTATGTTACAACACGAACTTGAAAGATTTAATGTTTTCTTGAAGTGTGATGATCAAAGTGAATAAAAAGTCTTGTAAACATATGATTTTTCAAGAAACCAAGTTAAAAATACAAGATTTACCTAACCTTGGTTCTTAAAGGAATTAACCACATTTTTAGTGGTTAATCAAGTATAGAAATATATATTTAACAAGAAAAACTCAAGAAGAAATATTTTTAGAAAAATGATTTACAAGTTGTAAACATCTAACTTCTTCAAAGATGATGTTTTTAAATAAATAACCACACTTTAAAGGGTAACTAGGCCTACTAAACACACTAGTAAGTTACTAAAAATTTTTATAAAATTTTCAAGTTCATGAAGTAGTAATTTATGCTTGATTTTTGGCAAACTGGTAAGTATTGGTTGATTGGTTGTTGATTGTGTTGATTTATAAAAGAAAATTATATGCTTTGAAAGCATGGAAACCTCCATTTTTAGGGGAAACTATGGCAAAAATTTTCTAGAAAGTTAACACTTAGAAAAATATTTTTTTAAACAAATATTTACAAGTATATTTTAAACCATGAATTTTCATATAAAGTTTGCCATAAATTTTGTTACAAAAAGTATAAAATAATGGAGGTTGGTTTTTGTAAATAAAAGTGACTAAATATGTATTTTGGGAATATATATTTAGATGTCATCATGTGTGTGATTATTTGTATATTATGTGTATTAGTTATATTATTTTAGGACTTTAAATAATATAACTCTCACTAAAATACAAAAAAAATTACAATACAAAATATTACCAAAATTTATTACCAAAATTCCAAGAAATAGATACATAATTTATACGCAAAGTATTGGACAAACCGAACAAGGAATATAACTTATATAAACATTCCGGAATTTAATTCATAAGTATATTTTGGTAATTAGTATTTTGGACACCAAGAGAACAAAAATATGATTTTTACAATTATTACAAAGATATATCACATTTTTGACAAGAAGCAAATATATTATTTTTTGGTAAATAAAAATATATATTTTCTTGAAATTATTAGAAGATATATTATTTTTGGGAGAAAATTTATATTTTCTTGAATAAACATGGAGTACATTATTTTTGGGTGAAAAATAGATTCATATATATTTTCCAAGTTAAACTTGAAAATATATTATTTTTGAGAGTTATATGAAAATGCAAACATTTTTGACAAGAAGAAATATAAATAGATTTCTATAAATAATTTCTTAAAATATAAATTTTGAGAATATATATTGGAGAATTTTTATTAGAAATATTATTCCGGAAAAATTAATACAAAAATTAAGTATAAGAATACTTAATAACTACAAGAAAATACGTATTTTCGTACGTATAAATACACCGGAATACGCCACCGATACTTGGCAAAAATACACAAGGTTAAGAATACAAGTATACATACCCCCACCCTTGGGAAATTATACATGTACAAATACATAAACGTGTCAAGTTAAAGTATATTGTTTTAACAATTATTCCAAAATTTAATAAATATAATTTAAGTTAAAATATTTCTTATTTTAACAAATAATTATATAACTTGGAATAATGTTGATGACACAATGAAACGTAACTCAAAGAAACTAATTAATACTAAGTCAAGGCACGACCCGCTTGTCTAATAAGCGATAGTACGTTGTAGGTAGTCATGCACACGAGTAGCAGCTTTGGGTTACACTTGGATACGAAGAACGCAAGATTGTGACTTCATGTCCTCCTTTTCTTTAACTGTTTTCTATTTTATAACTTCGAGGGTGAAGTACATGATACAAAAGGTTTACAAATGTTTACATATGGTATGGTTAGCTAAGGAATGAACTGTTAGATCATGTGAATGGGTAGGCGCACACATAAGACCATCAATCCTAGTATAAGGACCGAGGAGCATGAGTGATAGATCTATTTGGGTGTAGCGAGCCCACACCCATGAGGACCGGGGTTTGGCCCATGAGGTGACTATGTCTTCCAACCGGAAGCCCGGTACAAAATCTGCTAGGTTTGAGCCTTCCTACGCCGTTGCACACATGTTAATAGCCTTGCAAACCATTAATTGATATGTTTCCTTGTTTGCTTTCATACTGGGATTTACAAACACATACATACTTACAATGATTACAAAGGTTTATTCGTGCACACATAAAAAACACATGAACTCGCTCAACTTTTGTTGATGTTTTCAAACTACATGTATTTCAGGAAACTAAGTATGGATTTGGCGGGCGTTGAAGTTTTCAAGTGTTGTTTGAAATAAAAGATGTCATCCGGTGTAGAAGGGTTTGAAGTGTGTATCTTATCCTGGATAAGATACATAATTCAAAGCCTAATTTTTATTAGTGTCTTTTCTATATGGAACTCTAAAACAATTTGAATGGTTTGTAATGTGGATTTAAAGTCTGTGTTGGGATTTGAACAATGATGTTTATAATGTTTTAAAACTTATCTATTGATGAACATCTTGGGTTTTATCATGTAGATGTTTGTTATGGTTGAATGCAATGATATTGAGCAAGTCACACATAATCACGCTTCCGCAAAAGTCAGGGTGTGACAGTTTGGTATCAGAGCTTTGATTGTAGCGAACTAGGATTCTTTCTCGAGTCTAGACTACAATAATTAGGGCTCTCACGAAAATACTTCTACAACATGTTTTCATTGCATATACAAGACGCCCAGATCCATGGAACAAACATTTTTACAACAGGAAAGACGAGAAACACAATGCAAGGTCCCATTGGTGGTTTAGTCTAGGGTAGACTAAGAAAAATAGAGAAAGATTTATGAGGAATAATGAGGATACATGATTTCATGATACACTGTCTTTGATTGCATACTAAGTGATAGTGGTTAATATATGTGCATATCTTATGATTGTTATGTTACAGGCATTATGTCTTCATCCGAGAGCGAATTGTCCGACACCGATGACCCTATGGCTATCGTCTCAGATGACGAGATCGCACCAGAACCGGAGATCTTTACATCAGACATTGAGAGCGACCCAGACATGCTATCAGATGACAAGGACGACTTCCAGCCATTCGCGTTACTTGACTTTGGAGATGACTTACCCCTTGCTGATGGTATTCCTGACGAGGATCCTTTTGTCTTTCCTATTCCAGTCCATGATCATCTCACCATTGGTCATCCCGATGGTGAGCATATCGTGGCTCGGATCCTCGATCCTGTTCCTCTCATGGTCATTCCTCCTAAGGATTGGACTTTTGACGATCTGTTTGATGACGACATTGATCTGTTTGTTGATGGTCCTCCTGTTGATGCCCAGGGTGATGGAGAGATAGACGAGGATGTTGTTGCTATCCCACCTCCTGAGATTCCTGTTGTTGAGTTATCCACTGATTCTAGTTTACACTCCGTTTCAGACTCCTTTGAGTCTGTGACATCTTCAGCTTTACAGGCGGTCGGATTACAGTGTTACGCTACTGATTCTGATGATGATATTGCTATGTCAGCTGCACCATCTCCTCCACACGACCCCGAGCTTGGTCCTAAGCCAGATCTTGTTCCTGTTGATTAGCCTGATGTTGCACCTGCTAATCCTGAGCCGATACCCGATCCTGACCACGTTCCATTTGGTCTACCAGACATTGCACCTCTCATACCTGACCCAGTTCCTGCACCTGTTGATTTACCTTTTGTTGAGCCATTCATTCCTCCACACGCACCCGCTGATGCTGCTCCTCTTCCTCCTGTAGAGTCCGATGTCCATCGCACCGACTTACTTATCGTTTTCTTACAGGACATCCCTGCACCCCGTCCAGGGGAAGGTACTTCAGTTCAGCACCCGCGTGGTGATCCTTTTGCTCCAACAACATTTCCTCCGACCTCACAGGCTGTACCGTTTGCTCCCTTCACTTCTTCGCCACTTGATAAGCCATTCCGATGGTTCCCACCGTATTCTATGCCGATTTCAGATCCCTATCATCCCTCCCAGTTTGTTGGCTATACACGGAATGAGTTACTTCTATCACTTCAGCTTCAGTTTGATATTATGAGTTGTAGGATTTTGGAGCTTGAGTTGACTTCATGTCCCCTACCATGTCCTTGTCAGCCTACGTTTGTTCCCCCACATTCGTCACCGTCTCCATTTGCACATCCACCTGCTCCTCTTACTCCTTTCCCAGGTTGTGATGCACGGTTCCTTACTGTCGATCACCAGATCAGTTACTTACTGCATCATGTATACGAGCTCGAGGAGGAGCTTGCGCATGTGCGCAGCCTGCTTTTCTTCCCTCATCCTCCTCCACCACCACCATCAGCATAGTGGTTTTTGGTTTTGTGCAGATTGCGTACTTTTGGTGAGAGCACCACTATTGAGCCGAGATTATGAAGATTTTTTAAGATCACCTTTTGACTATATGACTTTTGTATATTGACAGACTTATTAGACGAGGGTAGTATGACCCTGTGTCCCTTTTGATGTGATACACTATGTAAACAATGTAACTATGGTCGATGATTTATGAAAGCTCAATCGTCATGTTCTCACTAAACACATTGTTGGACTACTTGTTTATGCTATGATAGTGTTGTTATATGATTGCTTGCTATGATAAATGCTATTATATATATACGTACTGTTTATCTATTTACTAAATAAGGCCTGACCTATCAAATCTTCTTATTAGAAGGAGAAGGCCTCCTTGAAGGAACACTCAATTGCCCACGACTGAGGCAGAGTTACAAGAGCGCATCTCACATGCCATCGCAAAACATGAGGCCCTTCGCTCTGAACACAGCGGAGGTACCTCAGGGAATAACCCACCCAACGATAATGTTTAAGTCACTTAAGACACATTACAATATGTTTGGACATTTCTAAGTGTGCTTTGCTAATGCTTTTTGTGAATGATGTTGCCTGTACACATGCTGTACTTACAAGCAGTTTTTGGACTGCAAGCCTCTGAACTTTGACGGTACTGGAGGTGTTGTAGCTTTCGTGAGATGGATTGAGAAGACAGATTCTGTGTTACGGATGAGCAAATGTGCTCCAGAGCATCAGGTCACGTACATTTCTGGACTGTTCTTAGATGGGGCTCTGTCATGGTGGAACCTTCAAGTTCAGACTCTAGGTGAGGCTGTGGCGTATGCTCTGACATGGGATGAATTGAAAGAGTTGATGCGAAAGAAGTATTGTTCCCGAGCCGAAATTCAGAAGTTGGAAACTGAATTTTGGAATCTGAAAATGGATGGTCCCAAGATAGCTGAGTATGTTCAGAGATTTCATGATTTGTCTCGTGTTGTCCCTTATTTGGTAGAACCAGAGTTCAAGCGGGTTGAACGTTTCATCTGGGGATTGGCACCCCAGATACTCAGCATGGTAACTGCTTCCAAGCCACCAACAATCACTGAGGCAATCGACTTGAGTGTGGCACTCACTGAAGAAGCGACCAGATTGGGCAAGTTTTCGATCTCTGAGTCAAAGAAGAAAAAGACTCATGTAGAGTCATCTGTAAAAAACAAAAGGAAATTTTCGAGTTTCAAGAAGGGTACTCGGGCGAACAACAACAATGCCAACAAGTGTAGAGACGCTAACCCACCAGTTGAGGCACAAGCTAGTGCTGCGAGTACTGAGAATAGGGGAAAAGGGTATATGGGTACCCTACCAAAGTGCGACACTTGTCAGTTTCATCATGCTGGTCGATGCAGAGTTGGGAAATGTGAAACCTGTGGAAAAGGTGGTCATTCTAAGGAGTCATGCTGGTATGGAACCGGTCGTGGAAGCGGTAGATAAGGCGGTAATGGTAATGGTAACCGTGGTGGAAACGCTTTTGGGAATAGAAACCAAGGAGGAAACAATAATCAGGGAGGTAATGGAAACCGAAATGGAAATGGGAATCAGGCGGGAAATGGAAACCGCGGAGGAAATAATAACAACAATCAAGGTGGAAATGGGAATGGACGTGGCCAAGATTGTTTTGGTTGCGGTGATGTAGGGCACTTCAAGCGGGATTGCCCAAAGAATAACCAAGCTCAGGGAAGAGTATTCAACATTGGAGCTAGGGAAGCTCGCCAGGATCTGAACGTAGTCACTGGTACGTTCCCTATTAACCAACATTTCGCATCTGTACTATTTGATACCGGTGCCGACTATAGCTTCGTATCTCTAGAGTTTAAGAATATACTTGGTTTAGTAGCAAGTAAGTTAGATATCCCGTACTCGATAGAGCTAGCTAATGGGAAGCTAGTAGAAGCCAAGGAAGTGATTAGAGGCTGTGTTATAGAGCTTGGAGAGCGTGAGTTTTCGATAGATCTTCTGCTAGTGGAATTGGGAAGCTTCGACATAGTAGTTGGGATGGATTGGTTGTCGAGTAATCATGCAGAGATTGTTTACCACGAGAAGAGTATCCGCATCCGGTTAGCGGATGAAGAGACGATCGTGATTCATGGGGGGAAGCAGGATACGCCTCTACGGATTATTAGTTGTTTGAAGGCACAGAAGTTTTTTCGTAAAGGATGTGTTGCCTTCTTAGCTCATGTCGTAGACAAAGAGGCCGAAGAACCGAAGCTCAAAGATATCCCTGTGGTAAGGGAATATCCAGAAGTCTTTCCCGAAGACTTGCCAGGATTACCTCCTCATAGACAAGTCGAAGTTCACATTGACTTGGTTCCAGGCGCCGCGCCTATGGCCAACGCACCTTATCGACTTGCGCCTTCAGAGATGCAAGAGTTGTCAGCGCAGCTTCAGGAGTTGCTGGATAAGGGATTTATAAGGCCAAGCTTCTTGTCTTGGGGAGCTCCAGTACTGTTCGTCAAGAAGAAGGACTGTAGTTTTCGTATGTGTATTGACTACCGAGAGCCAAACAAGTTAACCATCAAGAATCGGTATCCCTTGCCGAGGATTGATGATTTATTCGATCAACTTTAGGGCTCAAGTTACTATTCCAAGATCGATCTTTGATTAGGTTATCACCAGCTGCGGATTCAGGAAGAGAGTATACCGAAGACTGCCTTTAAAACTCGTTATGGACATTACGAGTTTCTAGTGATGCCATTTGGTTTGACAAATGCGCCGGCGGTGTTTATGGATTTGATGAACCGGGTTTGCAAGCCATATCTCGATAAGTTCGTGATAGTATTTATCGATGATATTTTGATCTATTCTCGGACAAAGGAAGACCATGAACAACACCTCAGAGCCATTTTAGAGCTGCTAAAGAAGGAAAAGCTCTACGCTAAGTTCTCGAAGTGCGAGTTTTGGATACGCGAAGTGCAGTTCCTTGGTCACGTGGTAAATGAAAATGGAATTCATGTGGATCCCACCAAGATCAAGGCAGTTAAGAATTGGGAAACTCCAAAGACGCCAACTGAGATCCGACAGTTTCTGGGTTTAGCAGGCTACTATCACAGGTTCATTGAGGATTTCTCCAAGATCGCTCAACCGCTGACCTCCCTTACTCAAAAGGATAAGAAGTATGAATGGGGAGATAAACAAGAAGAAGCATTTTAGCTTCTCAAGAATAAGCTTTGCGATGCACCTATTTTATCCCTACCTGAAGGCACCGACGACTTCATGGTATACTACGACGCCTCGCGTTAGGGATTGGGCTGTGTGCTAATGCAGCGACAGAAAGTTATTGCTTAAGCCTCTCCCCAATTAAAGGTCCATGAGAAGAACTACACCACGCATGATTTGGAATTAGGCGCAGTGGTGTTTGCTTTAACGATTTGGCGACATTATCTATATGGTACTCGATGTACTATATTTACGGATCACAGGAGCCTTCAGCACATATTCGATCAGAAAGAGCTTAACATGAGATAGCGACGAGGGGTAGAGTTGTTAAATGATTATGATTGCGAAATTAAATATCATCCAGGAAAGGCGAATGTGGTGGCAAACGCCTTAAGCAGAAAGGAAAGGATTAAGCCCATAAGGGTTAGGGCTTTGGAGATGATCATTCAGACGAACCTCACGTTGCGTATTCGTGCTGCACAGAAAGAAGCTCTCAAGAAAGGAAACATTAAGGATGAATATCTCAGAGGAATGGAGAAAAAGTTGGTACCCAACAAGGAAGGAACCTTGTATTTTATGGGACGAATTTGGGTTCCACTTTTTGGTGATCTTAGAGAAGTTATTTTCGATGAAGCTCATAAATTGAGGTACTCGATCCATCCAGAATCGGACAAGATGTACCAAGATTTGAAGGATTATTATTGGTGGCCAAGACTTAAAGGTGATGTTGCTACATATGTTAGGAAGTGCTTAACTTGTGCCAAGGTGAAGGCCGAGTATCAAAAGCCTTCAGGTCTTCTGCAATAGCCAGAGATACCCATGTGGAAATGGGAGCAGATTTCTATGGATTTCATAACGAAGTTGCCCAGAACTCCCAGAGTTCATGATACGATTTGGGTAATCGTAGACCGATTGACAAAGTCTACGCACTTTTTGCCATTTAGGGAGAAGGATATCACTGGTAAACTAGCTGAGCTTTACCTAAGGGAGATAGTTACACGTCATGGAGTGCCTATCTCGATTATATCAGACAGAGATGGACGGTTTGTGTCAAGGATTTGGCAATCCTTCCAAGAAGCATTTGGTTCACAGTTAAATCTGAGTATAGCTTTCCACCCGCAAACGGACGGTCAAAGTGAGAGAACGATTCAGACGCTTGAAGATATGTTGCATGCTTGTGTAATGGATTTAGGTGGCAGTTGGGATACTCATCTGCCTTTGGTTGAGTTTTCCTATAACAACAGCTACCATACAAGCATCCAAGCTGCACCATTCGAGGCCCTCTACGGATGCAAGTGCCGATCACCGTTATGCTAGGCAGATGTAGGTGATAGGCAGATGGTTGGTCCCGAACTGGTCCAAGAAACAACTGATAAGATCATGCAGATCCGAGAGCGCATCAAGGCGGCTCGTGATCGACAGAAGAGTTATGCGGACCAAAGACGAAAACCCTTGCAATTTGAAGTGGGTGATATGGTTTTGTTAAAAGTTTTACCTTGGAAAGGTGTAGCACGCTTTGGGAAGCGTGGTAAGTTAAACCCACGATATATCGGGCCATTCAGAATTCTGGAAAGGGTTGGTACTGTAGCATACATGTTGGAGTTACCAGCAGAACTAAATGGTGTTCATGATACATTTCACGTATCTAATCTAAAGAAAAGTCCAACATAAGAGACAGTGGTCATCCCTGCGGATGAAGTGCACATTGATGACACACTCCACTTTAGCGAAGAACCCGTTGAGGTTACAGATTGGAAAGTTAACAAGACTCGGAGGAGTAGTGTTAAGCTTGTCAAAGTTAGATGGAATGCACATCATGGCCCAGAGTTTACTTGGGAGCGTGAAAATCGCATGAAAGCCAAATACCCACATTTGTTCCCTAACTCCCCTGCAGCGAATAGCAAAGCTTAAAATTTCAGGACAAAATTTTCTTAACAGGGGGAGAATGTGACAACTGTCAAATCTGCATGTATCCGTACAATTATTAAACAATAATTATGACGTAATGACTGTGCTGATTTACAATTAAAGACTTGAACTGCTTTCTAATTATTGCCATATACATACATGTTCATCATATATTGCAAATGACATATCGTTATTGCATGCAAACTTTATTGATTCAAATGATGCACGAAGCAGAGATAGCACACTTATCAGACAAATCAGAAAAATGCAGACGGAGTTCAGTACATAGACAGACATGGTATTGAGACAAAGAATGAGCCAGAAACCAAGAGTTACACTAGAATAGTGTGTAGGAAAGTAAGGATCATAAAACTGCCTTCCTAGTGATAGTTTAAGTGCCGGAAAGTGCCTAAAACTCACATAAACTGCAGAATTCAACAAAATTCAGCATTTAAACAACTTAATATTATGCAGAAACATGGTTAAATAGTCCAGAATACTTTCCTAAGTATCGGGAATCAAAACTGTCACAAAAGGTAACATAAAGCTCACTAAACTGCATAGTTTAGTACCTTAACGAACCAGTGACCAACCGAACAACCGAACACTACCAAAAATACCAAATTTTTACTAGAAGCATTGTTTTAACATTACCAAGCTAGTTATAGTCCCCAAACATCATAACACACTATATAATCACATAATAACTAAATAACCTAACTATAACACTTAGATTTTAAGTAATAATCTAACTAACCATTGATACTCAACTAAGCACCCCCCCCCCCACCTTACGGTTATGTAGTGGGGCCCCACACAAGATTTTCTTTGTTTATTAAATTAGATCATGTCTCCATATTTAGAGAACATTGTGACCATTGTACTTAATAGTGTTGGAGTGTTATAAGCTTAACCCATAGAACATAATCCTTCATTTCTACAAAACATCACCAACACTCAACTCTCTCCCTCTCCCTCTTGGCTCTCGGCCGTAACCCACCCCAAGCACCACCACTATCATCAATCATCATTCTTCCATTCCATACATATACAAATGTGTAAGAAGCACTGAGCTCTTGAAAGTTGAAGGACCTCTCATACAAGCTTTTATCCACCTCTTCTTCATCTTGTGATCATCCCTAGCCTTGAGCTAGTAGTAAGATCATTCTATACTTCATTTTACATCTTATTTAGTTGGTTAAAAGATTATATAAGTTGCTAATCTTGAAGAACACTATGAATCAAGAACATGGAACATGAACAAACGCTTAAAAATCATAAGAAATCATGTTGTTTAGTGTTGTTATGCTACTTGATGGTTGATTGTTTATGTTAACGATGTTAAACATTATATGATCTAGCTAGATAGTGATTAAAGTCATAATCTAGCAAGATGAGAGGATGATTATGGTAGGGATCAAGAGATCATCCTTATGTTACAACATGAACTTGAAAGATTTAATGTTTTCTTGAAGTGTGATGATCAAAGTGAATAAAAAGTGTTGTAAACATATTATTTCAAGAATGATTTTTCAAGAAACCAAGTTAAAATACAAGATTTACCTAAGCTTGGTTCTTAAAGGAATTAACCACATTTTTAGTGGTTAATCAAGTATAGAAATATATATTTAACAAGAAAAACTCAAGAAGAAATATTTTTAGAAAGCTTATTTACAAGTTGTAAACATCTGTCTTCTTCAAAGATGATGTTTTTAAATAAATAACCACACTTTAAAGGGTAACTAGGCCTACTAAACACACTAGTAAGTTACTAAAAAATTTTATAAAATTTTCAAGTTCAAGAAGTATTAATTTATTCTTGATTTTTGGAAAATTGGTAAGTATTGGTTGATTGGTTGTTGATTGTGTTGATTTATAAAAGAAAATAATATGCATTGAAAGCATGGAAACCTCCATTTTTAAGGGAAACTATGGCAAAAATTTTCTAGAAAGTTAACACTTAGAAAAATATTTTTTTAAACAAATATTTACAAGTATATTTTAAACTATGAATTTTCATATAAAGTTTCCCATAAATTTTGTTTCAAAAACTATAAAACATTGGAGGTTGGTTTTTGTAAATAAAAGTGACTAAATATGTATTTATTGAATATATATTTAGATGTCACCATGTGTATGATTATTTGTATATTATGTGTATTAGTTATATTATTTTAGGACTTGAAATAATATTACTCACCAAAATACAAAAAAATTACAATACAAAATATTACCAAAATTCCAAGAAATAGATACATAATTTATACCCAAAGTATTGGACAAACCGAACAAGGAATATAACTTACATAAACATTTCGGAATTTGATTCATAAGTATATTTTGGTAATTAGTATTTTGGACACCAAGAGAACAAAAATATGATTTTTACAATTATTACAAAGATATATCACATCTTTTACAAGAAGAAAATAAATTATTTTTGGGTAAATAAAAATATATATTTTCTGGAAATATTAGAAGATATATTATTTTTTGGAGAAATATATATTTTCTTGAATAAACATGGAGTATATTATTTTTGGGTGAAAAATAGATTCATATATATTTTCTAAGTTAAACTCGAAAATATATTATTTATGAGAGTTATATTAAAATACAAACATTTTTGCCAAGAAGAAATATACATAGATTTCTATAAATAATTTCTTAAATATATATTTTGAGAATATATATTGGAGAATTTTTATTAGAAATATTATTCCGAAAAATTAATACAAAAATTAAGTATAATAATACTTAATAACTACAAGAAAATACGTATTTTCGTACGTATAAATACACCGGAATACGCCACTAATACTTGGCAAAAATACACAAGGTTAAGAATACAAGTATACATACCCCCACCCTTAGGAAATTATACATGTACAAATACATAAATGTGTCAAGTTAAAGTATATTGTTTTAACAATTATTCCAACATTTTATAAATATAATTTAAGTTAAAATATTTCTTATTTTAACAAATGATTATATAACTTGGAATAATATTGATGACACAATGAAACGTAACTCAAAGACACTAATTAATACTAAGTCAAGGCACAACCCGCTCGTCTAATAAGCCATAGTACGTTGTAGGTAGTCATGCACACGAGTAGCAGTTTTGGGTTACACTTGGATACGAAGAACGCAAGATTGTGAGTTCATGTCCCCCTTTTCTGTTGGTGCATGCATCTGTCGACTTCGTCTTATATCGAGTCTTGTTCTAGTTTAGATAGATCAGAGCACGGAAAACGAGAAAACGGTCAAATATAGGTTAGCAGGCAGTTTCAAACGAAATTAGAAAGTGTAATTTCGTTTGAAAGCAACAAGTGCATTTCAAGCGAAATTAACTTGATAATTCTGCTTGAAATGGTAATCTCTTTGAAACTGTAATTTCGTATGAAATGATTCCGTTTGAGTCATGTTCAAACGGAATTAGTGTGCCTATAAATAGGTGTGACCTGATTTCGTTTGTGTAGAAGTGTATGTGTGATTCCGGAGCCGAAGTGCTGCCGAAGTGTTGTTTCGTTGTAAAACTTTGTCAAGTTAATCAGAACAATAGTTAAAGTGAATATCTTGCTGAATCACTCACAATATGTCTGTTTCCGCCTTTCATATTGTGTAGAACGCCTCTGATTGACTCATTTTGGGTCTGTACACGATCCTACATGTGGTATCAGAGCACAGGAGGAGGAGTTCTACTGATTTCAGCTTGATTTCATTCTATTTTCACACTTCTACACCTTCTTTTATCAATTGAACAAGTTTTAACGGTTGAAATGGCTTGAACTTTTCACATCATAAGCGAAATTATGTTTTAACAAACCCTTGAGAAAATTGGACCTAAAATCGAGTTAAATACTGATCAATTTGACAAAAGTTAGACCGAAATGATGATGTCAGCCTAATCTCGTTTGAAATTGGAGTTAATTCCGCTTGAAAATGTTATTTCGCTTGGCTGATTCCGCTTGAAATAGCCTTATTTCACTTCAGAGTGTAATTCCGTTTGAAAGTTTCAAACGAAATAAGTAATTCCGCTTCAAATCGTAATTCCTCTTGAGTTGGTATTTCGTTTGAAACTGGTTTGCAGGGTATTCCGTTTCAACAGGTTAATCTCGCTTGAAGGTGATTCCGTTTGGAAGTGTGATTTCGTTTGAAAGGATATCTCGTTTGAGAGTGCTATTTCGCCTAAAAGTGTCTGATTTTGAAACTTGTTTCCGAATCATGGAAGAGGAATTCTATAATGCGTTTGCTACATCCCCGACTACTCCAGCTGCCATTGCTCAAAGCATGAACATGGAAAATGAGACCGAAACTTTACAAAAAACCCCGAAGCTTATGGGCATTGAAGAGTATTATGGATGGAAAGATCGTTTTGAGAATTGGGTTCAGGCAACTCACTTGAGATCTTAGGAATATATCGAGAAAAAATATGTTAGACCACGTACTGAGTTAGGAGTTATCAAAGAAATTTCTGAACTAAATGACAAAGAACAAGACATGTATAAAGCAGAAAAGATGATGATTAGTCTGCTACAGCATGCTATTAAAGAAGACATCTTCATATTGCTTCAACATGACAATACTTCACGATCGATCTGGGATGCGCTCAAAACTAAGTTTGAGGGTAGTGAAAAGATGATTAGAAGCAAGAAAGCATTGCTAAAGAAAGAATTTGATTTATTTTCTAGTTTACCAGGAGATGATACAAAGAAATTGATTGAAAGATATTGTCACCTAGTTCGTTCAATGTCGTTGTTGAGTATAAATAAAGAGCGAGAGGAATGGGTTGATAAATTAGCTGATGCTTTACCTCAGAAAGAGTGGGGTACGTATTTGATGATCTTAAAGAACACCGGAGAATATGATGGTTTGACGATTTCTCAGTTCATCGAAAAGATTAAAGGTCAAGATCTTGAATAGCAAAAGATTGCAAGGATGAACAATCCGAGTAATCAACAAGATGTGAAAATGTATTACAAAGGCAGTGTTCAAGAGGTTGAAATGAGTCCAAAATCCAAACTGCTTTTCGTGCTGGAAACTCATCAGGAACTGTTGATCAAAATTCAAACAGTAGCAGTGGATTTTCTTCATATCCGAGTGTTAATCCAAAGAGTTCAACTTCAAGTTTTCAGTCTCAAAGTTCAAAAAGTGGAAATGGTTGTGTGATACAGTGCAACATTGTATTAAATCTCCCGAATGGTCAAAGTTTTTCTGAAGAAGTTGCTAAAGATCACATGGCGTTACTTGCTACCGTGCTGGAATCTTATGAGGGATTAGTAGCTGGAAGGATCGGAAATCCTATACTGACGAAAGAGGATTACGATCAGATAGATGCTGAAGAGATGGAGCTCATGGACATCAAATGGTGTCTAGCAAGTGTTTTGAGAAGAGCAGAAAAGTTTAAAATGATTACAGGAAGAAATGATTTTTTGGATGCACATGTGTCTACTTTGGGTTTTGATAAATCTAAAGTTACTTGTTTTCGATGCAGGGAGAAAGGTCATTTCAAGAGAGAATGCAAAAATCAAGAAGCTAGTGGAGCAAAGAATCCTTTTGGAAAAGATGATTACTATCGAAAAGCCATATATCAACAAGTTGCTCATCAACCATATCAACAAAAGGAACCACAAACTGCGCATGCAAGAATGATCGAAGATGCAAATAAGAAGGGTTATTATGGTATCATTGATCAAGATGATGAAAAAATGGCAGAAGGCTTCAGCTGGGATAAATATATTCCACCTGATTTAAAAGTTGCTGCACTCATTGCACAAATAGTTCAAGAACCTGATCTGATGACAGAATGGATGAAAGTGTTTGCTAGTGATGAGAAAAATCAAGAAGGAGAGTCTGTTTCATCAGATGAAAGCTCAGAAAAAACAACAGTTTTTGATCAAACACCATCTGATTCTGGTTTTTCAGATGATAGTTCAGAAAAGACAATAATTTTTGATAAATCTTCAACTGATGACAGTAGTGATGATGAGGAAGAAATGCATATTAATACTGCAAAAATTCATTTATCTTCTGAAAGTTTTCAATTTTATTTTGCAGATCGCTTGAAGAAGATGAAGGAGAGACGAGCAGCAAAAGAACAGAAAAAGAAGATTGTTCAAAATGAAGAAGTTAAAACTGCTGAGGAGATTATTGAAACTAAGAAGGTGATTGAAGTAGAGAAAGTTGTTGAAGTGGAAAAGATTGTTGAAGTAATAAAACCGTGTCTTAAATGCTTGGAATCTTGCAAGCAGTGCGAAGAGAAAGATGAAAAGTTGGGAGATTTTGACAAAATGAAAGAACAATTACTGTTCAATCTCAATTATGTGAAAGAGTCATATGATGTGCTAAATAGAACAGTGAATGGTCTTCAAAAGACGAATTCTGAGAGAGAAGACGCATTAACTATGATGAATGCGGTACTGATGTCAAAGCAGAAAGCTATCAATCATTACATTGAGGAGTGTGCACAGCTAAAGCAAGAGTTGGAGACTGAGAAGATTGAAAATGAAAGAATTAGAAGATTGTTGCAAAGTTATTCTAGTTCTGATTATTTGATTGATAGAATTTATCCAACTGTTGCAGGTTTTGAAGTATTTCAAGATGATAAGAAGCCAAAGAAGAAGGATACTGGTAAGAAACAGAGTGTTAGTTACAACAAGTGTCCGCCTCCGATCTGGGAAGGATATTCTCCCAGAAAACCAAATGAGGAGCAAGTCAAAAAGGCAGTCAATATAGAGTTAAAGTCCGAAACAACCGAAAATTTAACAGAAAACATAGATGTCACTTTCACTTTGTCTGACACTGATCATGAGTCTGAGTTAATAAAAAAGGTGGTCGATCAGGTGTTGGAAAAAGATGAGGAATCTGAGTCAAAGTCCGAGTCTGGAAGTTCAAGTTCGTGTGTCAAAAGTTCGAGTTCGTCAGTCAATAGTTCAAAGACGTCGGTTAAAAGAATTTATAATAAAGACTTCCTGTTATCAAAATCTAATTTGAATGACGAACTATTCAAAGTGGTTTATACTTTGAATGATTCAGACAAACCAATAAGATGTGTTAAACCAAAATTGATCAAAAAGGTTTTCAAACTAACAGAAATCGATATTTCTGAAATAAAAGATGTAAATCTTTCTAAAAAACCAAGATCTTACACCTCAAGGGATCAACAAAAGTTAAATAAGAAAAAGAGTTACAGTTCTGGTTCTGGTTCTGGTTTTCAAAAGAAACATAACCATAACGGTAATTACAAAAAGAAAGGGCTAGGTTTTATTCCACCTGAAAATTATAAAAATGAGAAAATTTCTAAAACAAATACAAAATTTGTTTCAGGGACAAGTTGTGAAGAGGAATCAAAAAGTTCATTCTGAAAGCAATCAAACAAAGAATTCCTTGCCAAGAAGCAAGAGAGAATGAAGAATGGAACTTATCAAAGAGAAGAGACAAGAACCTGTTACAAATGCAATGAAGTTGGTCACATTGCATGGAACTGTTCTAAAGCAACAATAACAAAACAGGAAGTTTCTGAAAAACTCAAAGAAAAATTTGTTGAGAAAAATGAACCACCAACTGACAAATTTAAAATTTTTGAAAATTCAACATATGAAGTTGGTGAGTGTTTAAAGACAATTTTTTATCAAAAGAGAGCTAAACATGACAAACAAATATGGGTTCTTAAGAAGTTTTATGAGAAACTTGGTAATCAATCTGATTCCACAAAGTTAGACGAGCTACATGTTGAGGTTAAAGAAGAAAATTCAGTGCCTCCAGTTGATGATGTTCATTTTCCACCATTGAGGGCTGAAAATTTTAAATCAAAAATTGGAAAGGTTGACATCTCGAATCAGTTTTATTCTGAGAAGAAAGAATTTGATGTCGAGAAAGTGTTTAATGGAAATGTTAAAAAGATTTTTGGGAAAATGGTCGAGGGAAAGGCCAAAGGGGTAAAGGACTTTTATGAAACAAAGAAAGCAACTTATTACCCAAGTGAAGTTGAGGAAGAAACATCCAAGTTTGGTCAGGTTTGGATGGCAGTTTTTCATAAGTAAAAATTCTGACTTGCCGGAGCTCTCAAGTTGGTAATCATAGAGCAGGAATCGGCATCATTCTTAAATTTGTTTGGTTGGTAAATCTACAGGTGATATCTTTATATTGTTATATTTTGAATTACAAGTGGTTTTGATTGACAAGTGAACCTACAAGTGGTTGAAGAAGGTTTTCACTTACAAGTGGTAAATCAAGGACATTAAATTGTACTTTTTTTTCTTACATATGGTATATTTGGAGAACAATGTGATGAAACCCCGAATCTACAAGTGGTTCTAATAAAATTTATTTTCCGGAAAAACCATTTGATTAAAACAAACTTAAGTGTTTTGAAATCAATGGGAAAATAGTTTGTTGTGAGGGAGAGTTCTGATTGTTTATGTCAAGTGGATAGCGATTTGAAGTGATTCAATATCAGTTGTCAATTTACTTGTACAGTTTGTTTTCAAATTTCCTTTAAATAATTTTGAATTTTAGGGGGAGGAAGAATTCTAGAAAATCCAAAAACATTAGAAAATTTGAAAAAGTCAAAAACATGATAAAATGCAAAAACGAGTTTTGTTGTATAAAAAGAGGAAATGATAGTACATCAGTGGACGATCACAGCATGTTAAAGAATTGGAAAGTTAAAATGTGATAAACGGTCTCACTGATGATGTGCCAGTAGGTTTTTATACATTTAGTAGATTGTGACGAGATATAAACCTAAATTTCAAACTTACTTATATCGTGGAGAACATCTCTCAGATATATGGGTAATCCCCGAAATCTTGTTTGAAAGGTCCCTCTTTCTGAGATACTAGGTCTTTATGCTCAGTGATATCTGGGGTATTATCCCGGGACTTCTCATTTTGCGGAAGCAATGGCCTAGTCCCCGGAGAATACTTTACGCTTGCTTGAAATATAGCATCGCCCTCAGTACAAAAAATGATGAAACATTGAAAAATGCTAATCATGTGCTGTTGAAACAAAAGATCCTCTAAAGGGGACACACCAAAAGTCGAAGCCGTCATCTCTCTGCTGAACGGAAGTTCTGACCTGAGCTCTCACGGCCCTCGCATTTAACCCTTTACAGATAACATACGTGGTATACTCACCTGTAAGACTGAATATTAGGATCTGGATACGGGAGTATATTCTGAGATGGGACACGCGAATAAGTTTAAGTCTCTAAAACATTAATCTCGTATCTCGAAACAGTTGAACTTTGTGTGAGAATTTAAGTGGATCAGTATACTGACAATCTACGTGAATCATTTAGAACTTAAAATGTTTAAAGCTTAACGGTGTTGGTGATTTGTCTCATAAACTGATATGATCCTCTTACACAAACTCACAAAAATATTGTCTGTAAATATTTGTTGATTGCATTTTATTTCATGTTAAAAATCCAAAAAGATTTTCGACAACTGATGTTGGAAAGCTGATGTTCAAAATTCCAAGTGTTAAACTTGATGAGCATTTTGTGAGGGGGAGTCTGTGTTCTAAATAAGAAAAGATTTTGAATATTTTCCTAAAAGTGGTCATCAGAGGTTATTAATAATGTTAAATCATTCTGGTAAGATTCTTGCAATTGATATATAAACTTGTCAAATGTTAAATTTGTGAAATTTATTGTGAGGTAGAGGATGTGCAGGATAGCCTGGATTCTGAGTTTGAGTATAGAGCCAGGACACGATCCTGATCTTGTGAAAGTCAGATTGCGATCAACGTCTGAGGAAAGATTATTTGTTCGAGGGGAGTATGTTGGTGCTGATGAACTTAAGGAATCAAGAGATCTGATCAAGAGAATTAGAGTGAGATAAGAGCCAGGTGGAGATCCTGGAGATGAATAGAAGACAAAGATTGAGGAAGTTTTACATTGTCAGATATTTTGAAAGAATTCGAGAAGACTGTTAAAGACTGAAGATTGAAGACTAGACACTAAAGACTCGTCAACATTCAAGGGGGAGTCTGTTGGTGCATGCGTCTGTCGACTTCGTCTTGTATCGAGTCTTGTTCTAGTTTAGATAGATCAGAGCACGGAAAACGAGAAAACGGTCAAATATAGGTCAACAGGCAGTTTCAAACGAAATTAGAAAGTGTAATTTCATTTGAAAGAAACAAGTGCATTTCAAGCGAAATTAATTTGATAATTCTGCTTGAAATGGTAATCTCGTTTGAAACTGTAATTTCGTATGAAATGATTCCGTTTGAGTCATGTTCAAACAGAATTAGTGGGCCTATAAATAGGTGTGACCTGATTTTGTTTATGTAGAAGTGTATGTGTGATTCCAGAGCCAAAGTGTTGCCGAAGTGTTGTTTCATTGTAAAACTTTGTCAAGTTAATCAGAACAACTGTTAAAGTGAATATCTTGCTGAATCACACACAATATGTCTGTTTCCACCTTTCATATTGTGTAGAACGCCTCTGATTGACTCGTTTTTGGTCCGTACACGATCCTACATTTTCTTTAACTATTTTCGGTTTTATAACTTCGGGGGTGAAGTACATGTTAGAAAAGGTTTACAAATGTTTACATATGGTATGGTTAGCTAAGAAATGAACTGTTAGATCATGTGAATGGGTAGGCGCACACTTAAGACCATTAATCCTCGTATAAGGACCGCGGGACACGAGTGATAGATCTATTTGGGTGTAGCGAGCCCACACCCATGAGGACCGGGGTTTGGCCCATGAGGTGACTATGTCTTCCAGCCGGAAGCCCGGTACAAAATCTGCTAGGTTTCCTTGTTTGCTTTCTTACCGGGATTTACAAACACATACATACTTACAATAATTACAAAGGTTTATTTGTGCACACATACAAAACACATGAACTCGCTCAACTTTTATTGATGTTTTCAAACTACATGTATTTCAGGAAACTAAGTATGGATCTGGCGGGCGTTGAAGTTTTCAAGTGTTGTTTGAAATAAAAGATGTCATCCGGTGTAGAAGGGTTTGAAGTGTGTATCTTATGCTGGATAAGATACATAATTCAAAGCCTAGTTTTTATTAGTGTTTTTTTTGTAGAGTCCATATAGAACTCTAAAACTGAATGGTTTGTAATGTGGATCTAAAGTATGTGTTGGGATTTGAAAAATGATGTTTGTAATGTTTTAAAACATATCTATAAATGAACATCTTGGGTTTTATCATGTAGATGTTTGTTATGGTTGAATGCAATGATATTGAGCAAGTCACATGTCACACCCCCAAAATCCACACGCGGAGTATCACCACTTGGAGGCGTGACTGACCAGGATCAAGCCACAAATCATATTGAACATTGTAAGTAATAAATAAAGTTCAACCCATCAATACAAAAGGTGTTCAAATCAAAACATAGTTAAGAGTTTAGCGGAAGCATAAATGTGAAAACCCAACATAAGTATCAAGTCCGAAATGTTATAATGTTTTTAACATGGCACCCACTGTCCATGTCCCACAACGACCGCGCCTCCTTGTGCAAGCTCCATGAGTACCTATCGACCTGCAAGGCATGTAACAACGAGTCAACAACAAAGTTGAGCGAGTTCACAGTTGATTGTTCAGTTATTGAGTTCGTTTCAGAAATCGTAAGTTTGTTTCAGAATCATGTGTTACCCAGTATCCTTGTTTCCCAAACCTTCACGATCTATAGTGGGGGCTTCCCATGTTGTATATTAATAGACTAGTTGTATCTATAGGTGTCCTTCCCAATCCGAGGACAGTAGTAAGTATGAGAATACGTAGGTTTTACGTATGTGCCCTTTCCAATCCGAGGACAGTGGTAAGTGTGAGATTACGTAGGTTTTACGTAAGTGCCCTTCCCAAACTGAGGACAGTGGTACGTAGCGAGTACGTAGGTTTAGCGCTGGCGTCCTTCCCAATCCGAGGACGGTGGTAAGTAGTCTAGTAGTGGTAAATGTACAAGTTATGTCGTAGCTATTCAATCCCATTCCCAATCCACCGGGAATCCCATGCCTTAGAAGTGTGAACTCACCTTGGTTTGCTCGGTATGCTTAACTACTCGTTTTCTAATTAATCAGTCAAAGCCTATGGTTTGCACGTACACACAATCAGTAGACATTTACAAGTTTCGACTAACAGTCAAGATCATCACCTACATGCAAGTAACAATTAACACATAGCATTTATCAGTTATACAGGCTCATGCAACCATGCTTTACATTCAACAGTACATGACTAACCTAGTTAATCCTTAACTGACTTAACTGAGTTACTGTGCATGTTTAATAACTCGACGAAACACACTTGTTTCTTCGTGAATCCCCTTCGACGAAACATCCCCTGTTTCGTCGTGATAACCCTCGGCGAAACACCCTCCCGTTTCGTCGTCATCGTCGTTTCGTCCCTTAGATCAGTTACGTCGTATCTACGAGAACCCTAATTACCTTAAAAGTTGATCATCAACATCTAGCCTAGTCACAGATTGCTCATTACCAGATCATTGACATGTACACATCTATATCACATACTCATTTAACGTTCAAAGGCAGGCGATAACATGATTTGCAAATATCAAACAGACATGAACAGTTATTAAATCCAGTCCGATCAATCACTAGCACACATCAATTCAGATCTGATTATCATATCCCGAGCGCTATCCTTACTTCTATGGTTTGATTAACCAGTTACATGTTTAATATCATCCAATTCAAGCACACGTTGATTATTAAAACCCTAGATCGACATCAGGCTTCACATAAAGTCACGTAACCAATTAATCATACGTAGCTAATTCATACCGCATTCAATAATCTGATCAAAACACTGTAATCTTGAACAAAATCAGATATAATTATAACTCAAACCAACCAGGTGTGTGATACTGACCGAGTTATAGATTTCGAGTGAGAAAGATCGAACAAGGAGGATCTAGCTTCCAAGAGAAGGGTTGCCGTCACAGAGAGGATAGGGAGAGACTCTAGGGTTTGCAAGAATGATGACTCACATAACCTACGTCCCTTAAATACATAAACTGTAACTGTTGGGCCTTAACTGGGCTTTGGCGAAACCCGGGCCGGCGAAACTCCTGTTTCGTCATGAAAAATATGGCGAAACACTCCTCTGTTTCGTTGAAGTGGGTTATGGCGAAACCCTTGAGTTTCGTCGGGTGGAGGTGTGGTGAAACTCTAGTGTTGTCATCGAGTTGGTTTGAGGTGCAACAGTTTAAGGTTTTTAACTTTTAAAAAGATACAAGTTTATATCACTACACACATAAACACCATAATAGTTACATAACGTCTCACATATAACAAACGTACATAGTTACAAGGCAATAAGTCGTGCAAACAAATGACTAAACAATTAACGTGTAAATAATGCGAAGATGGAATCTTGGAAACTCGAGTTGTCACATTATCCCCAACTTGAAAGAAAATTCATCCCGAAATTTAGCATGCGGTTACTGAGGAAGCTAGTTGTGTTGTGTTGTTTCCTGGTTTTCCTGGGGTGTCACATCATCCCCCCGTTGGTTTGGAATTTCGTCCCGAAATTCCCCAGTAGCTTCAGCCTCAGTAGTAGTTGCATTGTTCCCGAACAACTGGGGATACTTGAGTTTCATTTGATCTTCTCGTTCCCAGGTGAACTCTAGGCCACGACGGGAGTTCCAACAAACTCAAACAAGAGGTATTCTGGTGTGCTTGAGAACCTTAACATCTCGGTCTGTTATTTCAACTGGTTCTTCGACGAATCGCAACTGATCGTCGATAGTGAGCTCCTTCAAAGGAACTATGAGGGTCTCATCTGACAGACACTTCTTTAGATTTGACACGTGAAAAACGTTGTGAACTCCACTGAGTTCTGCTGGTAGGTTCAGTTTATAGGCCACCTTGCCTATTTTCTCGATGATTTTGAACGGTCCAACGTAACGCGGATTGAGTTTGCCCCTTTTTCCAAAGCGAACCACACCCTTCCAAGGTGAGACTTTAAGTAGCACTCGATCCCCAACCTAGAACTCGAGTGGTTTCCTGCGCTTATCAGCGTAGCTTTTCTGACGGTCACGAGCTGCCGCCATTCATTGTCGTATTTGTGCAATCCTTTCCGTTGTGTCTACTACAAGTTCTGGACCCGTGATCTGGCTGTCACCAACTTCTGCCCAGCAAAGAGGTGATCGGCATTTACGTCCGTAGAATGCCTCAAACGGAGCGGCTTGAATGCTAGTATGGTAACTGTTGTTATACGAAAACTCCACCAACGGGAGATGCTTTTCCCAGTCATTTCCAAAATCAATCACACATGCCCGAAGCATGTCTTCAAGGGTTTAGATGGTGCGTTCAGACTGCCCATCCGTTTACGGGTGATAAGCTGTGCTCATGTCTAATTGAGAGCCAAAAGATTTGTGCATCGCTTGCCACAGTTCTGAAGTAAAACGTGCATCATGATCGGAAATAATAGAGGTTGGCACCCCGTGCCTCGAAACCACTTCCTTTAAGTAAATGTCTGCTAGAGTAGAGAAATTGTCTGTTTCTTTGATGGCCAAAAAGTGTGCAGACTTTGTGAGTTGATCCACGATCACCCAAATGGTAACATTTCCACGTTGAGATCTAGGCAGGCTAGTAACGAAATCCATGGAAATTTGCTCCCATTTCCATTGTGGTATCTCTGGTTGTTGGAGTAGGCCCGATAGTTTCTGATATTCAGTCTTGACTCTCGCACAAGTCAAACACTTGCTAACGTAAGTTGCTATGTGAGCTTTCATGCTAGGCCACCAATACGTAGTTCTGAGATCGTGGTTCATCTTATCCGAACCAGGATGTACTGAGTAACGAGACTTATGTGCTTCATCCATGACAAGTTCTCGTAGATTGCCGTAGAGTGGGACCCAGATGCGTCCTGTTACGTAGTAGGCATCGTCTTCCTTTTGTTCTAACCGCTGCCTTGAGCCGTGTAAGGCTTCAGCCCTGACGTTTTCTGGTTTCAATGCTTCTACCTGAGCATCTCGTATCTGGGAAGGAAGACTAGATTGAATGGTAAGTTGTAATGCTCGCACGCGCTTAGGCGTAGTGTCCTTTCGACTGAGGGCATCGGCCACAACATTGGCTTTGCCCGGATAGTACTTGATGGCACATTCGTAATCATTCAATAGCTCGACCCATCGAAGTTGTCGCATGTTCAACTCCTTTTGCTTGAAGATATGCTCGAGACTCCTGTGATCGGTGTAGATGGTGAACTTGGTACCGTACAGGTAATGTCTCCATATCTTAAGTGCGAAAATAACAGCTCCCAGCTCCAAGTCGTGTGTTGTGTAATTTCTTTCATGAACTTTAAGTTGGCGTGATGCGTAGGCTATTACCTTGTCACGTTGCATCAACACACAACCAAGTCCCTGGATGGACACGTCGCAATAAACCACAAAATCGTCTGTGCCCTCAGGAAATGAGAGAATAGGTGCGCTACAAACTCTACTCTTCAAATGTTGGAATGCTGATTCTTGAGAATCACCCCAACGATAGGTGACACCCTTCTGAGTCAGTAGGGTAAGCGGTTGTGCAATCTTCGAAAAGTCTTTGATGAACCTCCTGTAGTAGCCCGCCAAACCCAAGATTTGGCAGATTTCTGTTGGTGTGCGGGGTGCAGGCCAGTTCTTGATCGAGTCTACCTTGGATGGATCAACATGAATCCCATCCTTGTTTACCACATGGCCTAGAAAGTGGACTTCACGAAGCCAAAAGTCGCATTTTGAAAACTTGGCGTACAACGGTTCTGTTCGAAGGAGTTCTAAAATAAGCCGTAGATGATGCTCGTGTTCCTCCTGACTCTTAGAATAGATCAGGATGTCGTCGATGAATACAATAACAAACTTATCCAGGTAGGGCTTGCACACTCTGTTCATAAGACCCATGAAAACCGCAGGTGCATTTGTTAACCCGAATGGCATGACCAGAAACTCGTAGTGGCCGTAGCGAGTTCTAAATACTGTTTTGGAGATGTCCTCGTCCCGGACTCTCAGCTGATGATAGCCTGATCTCAAATCAATCTTTGAATAGAAGCTCGACCCTTGAAACTGGTCGAATAGGTCATCAATGCATGGAAGAGGATAGCGATTCTTCACGGTCACCTTGTTGAGTTCACGGTAATCTATGCACATACGGAAGGTACCGTCTTTCTTCTTCACAAACAACACTATTGCTCCCCAGGGCGAAGACCTAGGACGAATGAAACCCTTATTCAAGAGTTCTTGCAATTGTTTGGACAGTTCTTCTAGTTCGGTTGGAGCTAAGCGATAAGGTGCTTGAGCTATGGGCGCTGCTCCGGGAGCTAACTCGATTTGGAATTCGACCTGGCGATGAGGCGGTAGCTCGGGTAATTCTTCAGGAAACACCTGAGGAAAGTCGCGTACAACTGGAATATCGTCGATCTTCTTCTCTTTTGTTGATGCGTCAGTAACAAGTGCTAAAATAGCAGTGTGGCCCTTTCGCAAACACTTCTGGGCCTTAAGAAATGAGATAATGCCCACCACAGCACCACTCTTGTCGCCATGAATTTCGAGAGGTTCTTTACCAGAACGGGGAATACGAACAATCCTCTCTTTGCATAGGATCTCTGCTTGTTGTTGAGATAACCAGTCCATCCCAATGACGATGTCGAAACTACCCAAGACTATAGGAATAAGGTTGATGGAGAAGGTCTGACCAGCTAAGACGAGGTTACAACCCTTGACTATGTGTGTGGCCTCTAAACTTTTACCATTTGCTAACTCTACGACATGTTTGGTGTTTAAAGGAGTTGGTGTGCGTTTAAGCACTTAACTAACTTTTAGAGACACATAACTAGTATCGGCACCCGAATCAAATAAAACAGTAACATAAAAGTCGTCGAGAAGGAACTTAACCATCACTACATTAGGATCATTCCTTGCGTCACCCTGACCCAGCACGAACACTCGACCCCTAGCACCGTTGTCATTATTGTTTCCCCCATTGTTGCCCCCATTATTGTTCCCGTTTCCTTGGTTGTGGTTCTGATTCTGATTTAACTGTGGGCAGTGTCTCTTGAAGTGACCTTCAGTGCCACACTGATAGCATCCTCTGTTGCCCTGTTGCTGATTTTGCAGTGCTTGCTGTTGCTGCTGACGATTCTGATTTGCAGGCCGTGAGCTCCTGCAATCCTTGGCTTCATGACCCATCTTGAGACACCTCTGACAATGTCCCTTGTTGCACTGACCACTATGGTTCCTGTTGCATTTGTTGCACTTTGGGTGGTTTCCTCGATATCCACCCTGCCCTTGACTACCAGAAGATTGCTGACCAGGACTCTGGTAGTCATCGGTCTTTCGCTGCTGTGCCTGGGACTGAACTGTAGTCGAACCCTTTCTGGAGGCTCCATCCCATTTTCGCTTGTTGTCACTGGGAATAGTAGAAGTAGTAGTTGCACTGATACGCTTAGGCAGCTTGTTCTGTTCCACTGCCTAGTCTGTGAGACGGTGAGCAAGACGAGTAATATCCTGGATGGTAGCAAGGTTAGCAGCAGTCACATGGCTTTGAATCTCTGGTACTAAGCCTTTGAGGTACAGCTCGATTCACTTGATGGGAGGATCCACCATAGTTGGACATAACACTGCCAGTTCGTTGGATCGCTTCGTATACGCCTCTATTTCTGACCCCGTCATCTTCAGGTTAAAGAACTCCACTTCCAGCTTGTGGATGTCATCACGATTACAGTATTCTCGCTTGATCAGTTCCTTGAAGTCGTTCCATGGGGTGGCGTTAGCAGCTGCCAGCCCTAACATTTGAACTTGCGCGTTCCACCAAGTCAACGCAACACCTTCGAGAGTACCAGTGGCATACTTCACCCTACGAGCCTCAGGGCATTCACACATTTCGAAGACCGATTCGAGCTTCTCGAACCAGTGGAGGAGTCCTACGGCTCCTTCAGTGCCACTAAAAGTACTAGGACGACAGTCCATGAACGTCTTGAATGTGCATACAGGTGGCTGAGCATTCTGACCTGTTGTGTATAAGAACAGGATAAGGTTAAACACAAGAGTTGGTTTATGAAGGTAGGATCTAAAGATCCTAGAGTGAGTTGCGACTGCAGGGTATACCTCCTGCTTGAGCGGCTGCAAGTGCCGCAACAACTTGTTGGTTAATCAAAGCCGTCAATTGGGCTTGAGTTAGGTTAACGCGTCCACTCATGATCTTCATATCAAAAGAAACATGGGTGAGAAAGGTTCGTGAAAGTCCGATGACAGAAAAGAGTAAGCACACAAGTGTTTTCAAACAATAGTTGTTACGTTTATCAAAGCATACCACGAGCAAACTTCTATGTAACTAGCAAGTAGGCAATATAAACATATATCATTTCACCAATAATGTTGAGTCTTGCATGTGGAGCGAAGCGTCGTTGTGGATCGTTGAGCACTGTTCTGGTTATAGTCTGGTTTTATCCAAAAGTTTTCCCTTTTTTAAAACCAAGTTCACTATAACCAATGGCTCTGATACCAATCTGTCACACCCCCAAAATCCACACGCGGAGTATCACCGCTTGGAGGCGTGACTGACCAGGATCAACCACCAATCATATTGAACATTGTAAGTAATAAATAAAGTTCAACCCATCAATACAAAAGGTGTTTAAATCAAAACATAGTTAAGAGTTTAGCGGAAGCTTAAATGTGAAAACCCAACATAAGTATCAAGTCCGAAATGTTATAATGTTTTTAACATGGCACCCACTGTCCATGTCCCACAATGACCGCGCCTCCCTGTGCAAGCTCCATGAGTACCTATCGACCTGCAAGGCATGTAACAACGAGTCAACAACATAGTTGAGCGAGTTCACAGTTGATTGTTCAGTTATTGAGTTCGTTTCAGAAATCGTAAGTTTGTTTCAGAATCATGTGTTACCTAGTATCCTTGTTTCCCAAACCTTCACGATCTATAGTGGGGGGCTTCCCATGTTGTATATTACTAGACTAGTTGTATCTATAGGTGTCCTTCCCAATCCGAGGACAGTAGTAAGTATGAGAATATGTAGGTTTTACGTATGTGCCCTTCCCAATCCGAGGACAGTGGTAAGTGTGAGATTACGTAGGTTTTACGTAAGTGCCCTTCCCAAACCGAGGACAGTGGTACATAGCGAGTACGTAGGTTTAGCGATGGCGTCCTTCCCAATCCGAGGACGGGGGTAAGTAGTCTAGTAGTGGTAAATGTACAAGTTCTGTCGTAGCTATTCAATCCCATTCCCAACCCACCGGGAATCCCATGCCTTAGAAGTGTGAACTCACCTTGGTTTGCTCGGTATGCTTAACTACTCGTTTTCCAATTAATCAGTCAAAGCCTATGGTTTGCACGTACACACAATCAGTAGACATTTACAAGTTTTGACTAACAGTCAAGATCATCACGTACATGCAGGTAACAATTAACACATAGCATTTATCGGTTATACAAGCTCATGCAACCATGCTTTACATTCAACAGTACATGACTAACCTAGTTAATCCTTAACCGACTTAATTGAGTTACTGTGCATGTTTAATAACTCGACGAAACACACTTGTTTCGTCGTGAATCCCCTTCGACAAAACATCCCCTGTTTCGTCGTGATTACCCTCGGCGAAACACCCTCCCGTTTCGTCGTCATCGTCGTTTCGTCCCTTAGATCAGTTACGTCGTATCTACGAGAACCCTAATTACCTTAACAGTTGATCATCAACATCTAGCCTAGTCACAGATTGCTCATTACCAGATCATTGACATGTACGCATCTATATCACATACTCGTTTAATGTTCAAAGGCAGGCGATAACATGATTTGCAAATATCAAACAGACATGAACAGTTATTAAATCCAGTCCTATCAATCACTAGCACACATCAATTCAGATCTGATTATCATATCCCGAGCGCTATCCTTACTTCTACGGTTTGATTAACCAGTTACATGTTTAATATCATCCAATTCAAGCACACACTGATTATTAAAACCCTAGATCGACATCATGCTTCACATAAAGTCACGTAACCAATTAATCATACGCATCTAATTCATACCGCATTCAATAATCTGATCAAAACACCGTAACCTTGAACAAAATCATATATAATTAGAACTCAAACCAACCAGGTGTGTGATACTGACCGAGTTATAGATTTTGAGTGAGAAAGATCGAACAGGGAGGATCTAGCTTCTAAGAGAAGGGTTGCCATCACACAGAGGATAGGGAGAGACTCTAGGGTTTGCAAGAATGACGACTCACGTAACCTACGTCCCTTAAATACATAAACTGTAACTGTTGGGCCTTAACTCGGCTTTGGCGAAACCCGGGCCGGCGAAACTCCTGTTTCGTCGTGACAAAGATGGCGAAACACTCCTCTGTTTCGTCGAAGTGGGTTATGGCGAAACCCTTGAGTTTCGTTGGGTGGAGGTGTGGTGAAACTCTAGTGTTGTCATCGAGTTGGTTTGAGGTGCAACAGTTTAAGGTTTTTAACTTTTAAAAAGATACAAGTTTATATCACTACACACATAAACACCATAATAGTTACATAACGTCTCACATATAACAAACGTACATAGTTACAAGGCAATAAGTCGTGCAAACAAATGACTAAACAATTAACGTGTAAATAATGCGAAGATGGAATCTTGGAAACTCGAGTTGTCACATCACACATAATCATGCTTCCGCAAAAGTCAGGGTGTGAAATTACAAGCCTCATGAACGGTTCGTGAATACAAGTCCCGCGCTTAATCCAGACTTACGTTCACACATGAGCTTTCTACCATCTTTATTCTCTTTTCCTAAACAAAGTAATTGTACACATGCAAGACATTGTAATTCAAACATACCTTATATTCTAAATAGTTACTTGTGCACTGCGCGCAATAACAAAAAATCCGTATGCACAGCAGTGCATCAAAAAGTTACTTGTGCAACAAGCATATTTACAAAATAAACAAAGCACAGCAGTGCATCAAAACAATATTTACAAAGAAAACAAACTAAACACCCGGAAACATAGCTAATACCTCTGCATAGGTATATAGTGCTTCACAATACCACTCCAGAGGGTGGGGATCGACAATCCACTTATTGTCATCACCAGATGCCATCTGAGTTCTGGCCGGAGTTACCGAACGACGATCACTTCGACACTGTTTGTACACTATCGAACAACGGCTTCTCCAGTCACCCGGAAAACCTTGAGTTAAGACATTCGCCGATAATCGGGTAACCCCTTCATCGTTATCACCTCTAGTACGAAGAGAGGCATAATTTTCTCCTGTAGACGAGTAAGGAACGGTGCCAAGAAATCCTTCATTTCTGGCAACCTTTTTCGGTGATAAACCTTCAAGAAGAAGCAAAGCTTCAGCAGCATCAAAGGTCTTCAGAATTTCAGAAACCCTCCCTGAATGGAATTTTCGCCTGGTCCTCACATTTGCTGTCACACCCCGACCACGTATATCATACAAGACATGGCGGAAAACGTCGGGGAGTGTTGTAACAGAATTATTGTTTCAAATCCATGGCAAACAAAGTTATAATTTATTTATTAACATAAGAGTTTCATTGTCTTAAACAGAAATCAAAGAGTTTAGAACATAATTAAACATAGTCTAGCTTCATTTTAAGTCTCTAAGGAACAGGTCCGCCCTAGTGTCATGATCGTCATCCTACCGAAAAGCACCTGAAAACACATGTGAAAGTAGGTACGTCAGCATAAAAATGCCTGTGAGATACATAGGTTTCTGTGAAAATAGGATTCATGACTTAAGTTTAAGAAAATGTTTAGTCATGAACCTTGTAATTTGCTTTGTCTTGTAATTCATTTGAAAAACATAAGATCAGTTGATATGTATAAGTAAATGTAAGGTTAAATGAATAACCATGTAAAATGAGTTGTATAAAATAAACTGTATTGTAAACCAAAGTCTTGTGAAAACATGTTACTTGTGTAAAATGTATAAGTCCAAAATGAATGATTTAAATAACGCTATGATATGTAATATAATACAACCACTTATATATAGGAAGTACCAGCGGCGTATCCACCATGATTGTATCATATTACTCACATCTCGTTACTTAAGTCATTTAAACCAACCAACAATGTATAATGTCTATGTTTAAACCAATTGTCAAAAGTCCTGGTATAAACCATGTCAAATGTTGATAGTCCAAAAGTAGTCAAGTAATGTGTAACAAATGTTATGTATGGTAAGTAAAATAAGACTACTTAAACCATAAGTAAAAATGTACTAAACAAAGTATTTTGAATATATCAAAAAGTTATGTTTTGCAAAGTGATGCATGATACATTGATACAAGCATTTATGTGGTAAGTTAACGCATACATTCAAGCCTTGAGACAGTCGGATAACCCTTTCAGTCAAGGTTATCAAAAGAAATGTTTTCGGATTCAGTCATTCCTTACATCCAAACAAACCCGGGATGTCAGGAATGGGATTTGTCAAGTCCTATGGTACCACTACTTACTCCCGAGCGGCGTAGCAAATGTTAATGAACGTAATAAAGACCCGTTTGTGCAAACCAAATGTTATAGCAGTTGTATACATGTCATATGAAAACAATGTACTAAGTATGCTAAGTTAACATACAAAGCAGAAAAGTCTTGTAAATCAATGTGCTAGCATGCTATCAGACAACATACATAGCAGAAATGTAATGTAAAACAATGTACTAAGTATGCACACAATGGACATACATAGCATGAAATGTCATGAAATCATGTACTATAATGTACTAACAAACATAGCCGGTATATGATGTGAAAACAGGAAAGCAGGAAAGTAACAAGTAGGCACATGTGTTCCACCCCAAAACAGTTTAGAAAACGGTAAAAGAGGGGTCTATGTACTCACTTGAGATTACTCAGTAGTCCTGGAGTGACAACCAAACAATGATAGAGATCACGGAATCAAACGGCACCTAATATAGGTAACTATGTTAATTACCCGGACCTAAATCGGAGGATCGGATAGAATGAGGGTTTGTAAACCAAACGAGTGTAGAGACTCGTGTCATATGGTTCAACAAAGCCTACATACTAATTGAAACCTAACATAATTGTTTACGACCCATTACGACCCGTTTAGGTACCTTATGCTACTTTAACGCGTCGTTCGCGTAAAACGCGTTCGGACCGCCTAACTAGTCCTATGACAAGTGTTATATGCCTAAACATGTTACATAATCAGTTATGTGACAAAAGTTTAGGTTACATATGCTTAATTACCAATTATACATGAAAAGGGTATTCTGGTAATTTACCTAAGGCATATAAACTACCTATCATACAACTACTCAAACGATGTGACCATAGGGTATAACCTCGGAAGGTTATTCCCTACCTACTATGGTCACCTAATGTATTTGGTCGGATCCTAATGATCGACCAAACTGGGTCGGGTTCGAAGGTATAAGCGATTTATTAGATCGCTTACCCTACGACCCTAGACAACGTGGTAATCAGTAGGCATAGTCCCAAGGGACTATAACCATCGTGATTACAATCACGTTGCGAAGTTCAAACGAACTTCGCATTGACCATAAGCTGGTCAACGCTGAAAGTCAAACAAAGTTTGACTTTCTGACTCGAAAAGCAATAAAATAAAGAAAAGAACGAAAGAATACTTACGAAGGGTCCCCGAATGCTAATTTCGATTCAAAAATCTCAGGTATGAAACAATAGTTTCAACGTAGAGTTTCTCAAATCAAAATTCTAGTGGTTTAAGCAATGGGGGGCATGGGGTATTTATAGTTTTCGGTCCACCGTTAAGATCGTTTCATGGAAACCGTGCTTTAATCGCAACCGTACAAGTGTTGGAACCTTATGGTGACTAAAAATGATCCTTATCATCTGCCTAAGCAATTGAGAATGTGTGGGTGTGGTTAAAACAGCTGCAATCTGCTGTTAAATGCAGTTAATCTGGTCTGATAGTCGGACGCGGCCCGCTTCAGGATCAGACAAATATAATGCGGGCCGCCTGGCCTGCCTGATCAGCCAACATGTTTCAGAAATGACAGTTTCAGTCCCTGCACGTGTTTAAGGCCATTTCCGACACTTCTAAGGCCCGTAAAGCCAACTTTAAGGCCCTAAAATGTTTCCTAAACATTGTGGACATGAAACATGCTCAAAAATATGCCGGGTGTTGGTTCGTTTGGTCGTACGAACGCGATGTTCGCTTAATTACGACGGAATGCGCACAAGCGCGAAAAACGATCCAAATGACGCAACGAATGGATTTTTGGCAAGCCAAACACTAAAGCATAATATAGTCATGCTTACATAAATTTTTGGATGTCCGGATGTATTCAAAACGTGAATTATGCGCGAAAATGCAAACTTGTGCACTTTTTGACACTTTTAGTCCCTGAATGACCCAAAAGTTTATTTTAGCATACCGAACCCCTCAAAGCCTATTTCTAAGCTATGTAAAGGATATTTATGGTATGTTTAACTTATGGTCATGTTCCGGAATGTTCGTTACAGTTCAAATTGGCATACTTTCGCAGTTTGTCAAGTTTAGTCCCTGTAAGCGAATTAACTTGTTTTTGCCATACCAAAGCCTTTAAAACTTATTTCTAAGTTATGTAAAGGTTATTTAAGGTATGTTAAGTATATGTTGATGTTTCGGAGTATTTGTCGCGTTAAACTGATTACGTTTACGCATCAGTTTGCGTATAACTCTCAAGAAAGCGATGTAGAGTTTAAAATTGAACAAAAGTCAAAACATGAAAAATGTAAAACACAACCAAACAAACATTGGGATCAAATAACATTGTTTTATTGATAATAGAACTGTTCATAATGATTACAAGCACAGATGTTACATTTGCCAAATCTGGTAGAGTTTTAATAACCTCTATATAAATATATAACAAAAACGAGTTGACGTCAGCATTATTAAGAGAGATGTAAGAAATCGTAATGATTAATGTCAAATTGCCACTTTTTGAAACGGCGGTGTCACAGTAATCATCAATTCCATTAAATGATCTCTGACAGCGTCTGCACGCATACCCAGAAGCTACAGTAAGAAGGCGATCGGTCAAAACATCTATTCACCTTCTACCCTATGGCACACAAGGGTCACGTCAAATCAATCAGCTTATGGAAAAAAACGTTCTAACATAATGAACAGTTCAACTTGAGAAATATCTTCTCCAAGAAGATTTTCAACATTTTCGCGCCAGAGAACTCCACATAGAAAAAAATCACCGATCTCTTATAGTCCAGTACTCCACTTATTTGCATAAGAGCAACACTGGACTGGGGGGACTTGAAGGGGTATGGTCCCAAAAACCTCGCGCAGATGCATGGGACCATACCACAACTTCACCACAATGAACCCTCTTTAAGAGAACCCTGCGCGGCTGCGTACCGGTTCTAAAAGAGAACATAAAAAGAAAACAGTTTTTAATATCCGCGCGCCAAAAGGAACTAATAAATCCTTGCGTAAGCTCATATAACGGAAGTTGGGAGTAAAACTCTGAACAACATCTCCGCATAGATATCACCCAGACTTAAACAGAAAGTGACCTTTCTGTTACAGTAGAATTAGCATGAGGCAATGCCACATAGGATTACAACTGTAAACATTTTAGAAGGCTCTATCGTGCATAGCCATTCGGTTATAACCGAATAGCCACGTGGCATCATCTTAAGCATTCCTCAAAGTCACGATGATAGCACCAAATTGAAGAAAGATCTACAATTGTCCACTTTCCATGTGGCATCTCCCCAGCCGTTGATCATGCCCACAAACCGTGTGCATATACTTCACGTTAGTGATTAACGGTGGAGGAAATAACCGCTCACGGAAATTACTTTCTGTTACTTCCTCCGTCAAACAAACTTTCCCGCCCAAATTCGGTTATAAATAAGGATAATTCAGGTATCATCTCCCAAGTTACACTCACTTCACTTTCAATACTTTGTCTTCATCAAAACCTGTACTTATTCTCACGCCGGAGGGTGGTCACAGAGAGAACCTCCATTCTCCCCGTGACGAGTCTAACGGCTATTTGTTTTGCATTTTTTAGAAGAAGGAGCTTAGCCAAACCCCGAATCAAACGAGAAGAACCACCCTTTTATGCAGAACTAAACCCCTGGTTCAATTGATTCCGGTCTGTTGAACCAGTGTTTCTTCAAGTCTAGACTACAGTCACTAGAATTCTCTCACAAAAACATTTTTACAAAAAGGTTTTTCATTGAATTTACGAAAGCGCCAAGATCCATAAGTCAAACATTTTTTCAAAGGAAATACAAAGCAAGGACATTAGTAGGGAGGAGAATACCCCAATTAAAGTGCCAACTAAGGTATAGTCTACATGAGATAGACTTGCCAAAGACGAAATGACCCCCCCCCAAAAGGACAAACGAGAGTTATATGTGACATAATGCATTTATTTGCCTGTTTATACTAAGTAACATATTTATTCATTAATTTATATGCGTATAAGTGTATGGAATAATTATTGACGTAAACGAGATACCATCGACTTTGAATTCCATTATTGTTCTTGACTCGCACAATGAGACTATCGACCTCGCGTTTATTGCGGAGCTCACAGCTGAAGTGATTACCAAACGAGATCCTGAGCTTGTTTCCTTAGAAGATGGTTGTTCTTCCCTCTCGAATGCGAAGGTGCCTGACTACGGTAGTGACGGCGAGGCGGAGGAGGCAACCTTGGACAACACCCTCATCAGTGGAACGAGGTCCCTGTAGCTTTTGCGAAACAAGATTGACTACACTCTTGTCCAGACAAGGAAGATGAGGTACTCATCTTGAAGGTGCCCCTCCAACTACTAGGAATTCTCCTTATTCCTATTACGTCTAAGCATTGTGCCTATTCACGCGTAACGATAACGAATGATAGCGCGTGGACCCCCATAATGGCCCTTTCCATGTTGAAGGTATGAGGACAGTAGTGTCCCCTCTCTGGTTGACCATCTGCTCTGAACGAGGAAAATTAGGGTGACCATGCAAGACAATTTATTATTACGGGGGCCCACGTAATAACGATTTGTCAAGCTAATGATCATCACCCATTCAAAATTTCTCAGTGTTCAAACCTCCATCTAATGGAACAATACTGAGGTAGTTGCTATAACACTCTACAAGGTAGGAAGTCTATCTTTGCTTACTTCGTGCCTAACACTTCAACCCGTAATACGAGTTGTTTGGGAACCGATATCTAGGTAAGTGGAGACGGCTAACACTCAGAGAAGATTCAGTAACTCTACACTCTCTATCCCGTAAAGCACCCCATCGTTGGGTAGTGCATTCGCGCCTTGGAAGAATTCGGTCCTAAGGAAGAAGTCACGTACCCTCATGACCTTATCTCTGCGTTTTCACTATCACTTCCTATACATGGTAGTAATGCACCACCTCCATCTTTTGGGAAGTATACTCGTTTTCATAAAAACTAAAGACCTAAGAAGACCAATGTAGAAGGAAAATAACTACTACTTTCATATTATGGGACTTGTATGACCGAGGTGATGTAACCTTGAGTTCATTTTGTTTTCCTCTGTTAAAAACAATAAGTCAAGTTGTCAAGCATATATGAAAGATCAGTGGTTGTTTTCTTACTTATACATTGTTGATTATATATGCATGTGATGTTAGGTGATTACATGTTTGCTTGTGGTGATATATACCTCATAGACAATTATTGGTGAATGTTGTCTAACCTACCCAATACCTTTTTACCAGAAGAAAATGCCGCCCAAACGTGATACAGACACTAATACGTTACCAAGGACAGAAGCCGAACTGCAAGAACGCATCTCACAAGCCATTTCTCAGCACAAGGCCATCCGCTCAGAGCATAGCGGTGGTACCTCTGGAAATAACCCCCCAACCGGTAATGTTAAGTCACCTAAGACACATTACAACTCGTATGGATATTTCCAATTGTGCTTTGCCCATGCTTACTATGAATTGTGTTGCTTGTGTTACAGGCTGTACATACAAACAATTCTTGGATTGCAAGCCTCTAAACTTCGATGGCACTGGAGGTGCTGTCGCGTTTGTTCGCTGGGTAGAGAAAACTGACTCTGTGATGAGGATGAGCAAGTGTGCTCCCGAACAAAGGGTTACTTACATTTCTGGATTTTTTCTGGATGGAGTGCTTTCATGTTGGAACCTCCAAGTTCAAACCCTAGGCGAAATTGTTGCATACACGTTAACATGGGATGAGCTTAAGGAGTTAATGCGCAAGAAGTGTTGCTCACGAGCGGAAATCCAGAAGCTGGAGACAGAGTTCTGGAACTTAAAGATGGATGGTCCGAAAATAGCCGAGTATATCCAGCGCTTCCATGATTTGTCAAGGGTTGTCCCTTACCTTGTGGAGCCGAAATTCAAGAGAATCGAGCGGTTTATTTGGGGACTTGCGCCTCAAATCCTGAGCAAGGTTACTGCCGCAAAGCCTCCAACCAACGCAGAGGCTATCGATTTGAGCATCACACTTACTGAAGAAGCTCTTCGAATGGGAATGTTTTCGGAATCCGAAGCAAATAAGAAGGAGACTCACGTGGATTCTTCAGGGAATAACAAAAGAAAGTTTTTGAACCTGAAGAAAGGCACCCAAGTCAGTTATGACAACTCTAATGCAAACAAAAGAAGGGAAGTGAACCCGCCTCGTGGCATGAGAGCTTATGGAGGCACTAATAAGGCCAATGGTAAGGTTTATTTGGGGACTAAGCTGAGATGTGACGAATGCAAGTTTCACCATGAAGGTCGATGTTTGAGACCTAAGTGCGACAGATGTGGAAAATAAGGACACAACAAGGATGCTTGTTAGGCAAAATATCCCAAACAAGGAGGAAATGATAACTGCAACCAAGACGGAAATGATAATGGTAGAATTCCATGTTGCTTCAACTGTGGTGACATGGGGCACTTTAGGGAAGATTTCCCAAGGAAGAACCAAGCGAGGAAGAGTCTTCACGATCAGAGCTCGTGAAGCACGCCAGGATCCAAATGCGGTTACGGGTACGTTCCCTATTAACCAACACTGTGCATCCATTTTGATTGATATTGGTGCCGACTTTAGCTTTGTATCTATAGAACTTAAGAACCTACTTGGTCTAGAAGCAAGTAAACTAGATACCCCCCCCCCCCTATTCAATAGATTTAGCAAATAGGTAGTTAGTCAAAAATGATGAAGTTATTAAAGATTGTACTTTGGAACTTGGAGAGCGGGAATTTTTTATTGAACTCCTACTTGTTGATTTGGGAAGTTATGACATTGTAGTAATCATGAATTGATTATCCAAGGATAGAGCTGAAGTTGTTTGTCATGAGGAAAATCATTCGCATTCCGCTTGCGAATGATTAAACACTTATAGCACATAGTCATCATGCAGTTGATGCGAGGACGCGGGGCCCCATAAGGCGGTGGATTGTGCCATCCCACATTGGTTATGAGAGCACAGAAGTGCCTACGAAAAGGCTGCATAGCCTTCCTTGCTCATGTTGTCGATAAGGAGACCAAGGAGCCAAAGCTAGAAGATATCCCCGTTAGGTAGGAATTTCAAGAAGTCTTTCTCGAAGACTTGCTAGGATTACCCCCACAGAGACAAGTCGATTTCCACATTGACTTGGCTCCTGGCGCCGCTCCTGTAGCCAAGGCACATAATCGACTTGCGACATCCGAAATACAAAGAGTTATCCATGCAACTCCAGGAGTTGTTGGATAAGGGATTCATAATGCCGAGCTTCTCGCCTTGGGGAGCTCCAGTGTGTTTTGTCAAGAAGAAAGATGGCAGTTTCTGTTTGTGCATCGACTTCAGGGAATTGAATATCAAGAATCGGTATCCCTTGCCGTGGATTGATGACTTATCCGACCTATTTCAAGGTTCTAGCTACTACACCAAGACCGACTTGCGGTCGGGATGTCATCAATTGCGAATGCAAGAAGAAAGTACCCCTGAAACGGCCTTTAGGACTCGTTATGGACAATTGCGAGTTCCTTGTCATGCCGTTTGGCTTAATGAACATGCCAGCAGTGTTCATGGACCTCATGAATTGGGCATGCAAGCCATATCTGGATAAGTTTGTGATTATATACCTCGATGACATCCTTATTTACTCGAAGACCAAGGAAGAACATGAGCAACATCTGCGAGTTATCTTGGAACTTTTGGAGAAAGAACAATTGTATGCAAAGTTTTCGAAGTGCGAACTTTGGATTCGCGAGGCGAAATTCTTAGGTCACGTGGTGAATAAGAATGGGATTTATGTCGACCCTGCAATCAAGAACTGAGGAGTCCCAAAGACACAACTAAGATACGATAATTTCTGGGGATTGCAGGCTATTACAGACAATTCATAGGGGACTTTTCAAAGAATGCTCAACCGCTAACAACCATAACCTAGACGGTACCCATCTTGCCTTTACCTGAGAGTACCGAGGGATTTTCGGTTTATTGTGATGCTTCTCGACAAGGTCTTGGTTGCGTGTTAATGCAACGAGACAAAGTCATCGTGTACGCGTCATGTCAACCGAAGGATCATGAGAAGAACTACACCACGCACAACCTTGAACTAGGTGCAGTGAATTGCGCGTTGAATATTTGGCGTCATTACTTGTATGGAAAAAGTTGCACGATCTTTACTAATCACAAGAGTTTGTAGCATATCTTTGATCAGAAGGATTTGAATATGAGACAACGAAGACGGGTTGAACTGTTGAATGATTACAACTGAGAGATTAAGTATCACCTGGACAGGGCGAGCATTGTAGCAGACGCCTTGAGCCGCAAGGAATGCGCAAAACCACTAAGGATGCGAGGCTTAGAAATGACCATACAGACAAATCTCGCTACTTGGATTCATGAAGCTGAGTAGGAGGCGCTCAAACCGGAGGACCTACGAGCTGGAGCATTACATCGAATGGAAGCGCAATCGTTGCCTAATGAAGATGGAACATTGTACTTCCTGAAGCGAATTTGGGTTCCATTCTTCGGCAAACCACGTGCACTTATTTTGGATGAAGCTCATAAGTCAAGGTACTCTATCCATCCTGGATCCGACAGGATGTACCAAGACTTTTATTGGCAGCCCAGGATCAAAGCCGATATTGCTACGTATATGGGTATCTGTCATGAAGTGCCTGTTTCTATCATATCCGACCGAGATGGTCGTTTTGTGTCAAGGATTTGGCAAACTTTTTAGAAGGTGTTTAGATCACAGTTGGATCTTAGCACAACCTTTTCACCCGCAGACAGACGGCCAAAAGTAAATGACCGATATAGGTTTTGAAAGACATGTTACACGCTTGTGTAATGGACCATGGTGGAAGTTGGGATACTCACTTGCCCATAGTGGGGTTTTCCTACAATAATGGTTATCACGCCAGCATTCAGGCCGCCCCGCTCGAGCTTTCCATGGACGTAAGTGTCGGTCTCCGCTAAGTTGGGTAGAGACCGGGGACAAATAACTTATTGGTCCAGAGTTGGTTCAGGAAACTACAGACAAGATCGTTCAGATGCGTGGTCGTATCAAGTCAGCACGTGATGTACAAAAAGGCTACGCCGATAAGTGGTGGAAACCGTTGGAATTTGAGATTGGAGATATTTATTGAAAGTCTTGCCTTGGAAAGGCGAGGTATGATTTGGAAAGTGTGGGAGGTTGAACCCATGGTATATTAGACCTTTCAAGATCCTGGAAAGGATCGGAACCATTGCTTACAAATTGAAACTTCCAGAAGAACTTAACAGTGTCCCCGACACGTTACACGTGTCTAACCTCAGGAAGAGTCCTACTCAAGAAGCAGTCATCATTCCCGTAAATGAGATTCACATCAACTACAAACTCCATGTTTACCAAAGAACATGTTAAGGTTGCGGACTGGAAGGTCCACAAAACACGTAGATGCCGTTTTAAACTTGTTAAAGTTTGTTGGAATTCACTTCATGGCCCAAAATTTACTTGAGGACATGAAGACCAAATCAAGTCTAAGTACCCACATCTATTTCACAACTCCCCTGCAACCGATAACACTCCTTGAATTTCGGGACGAAATTCTTTTAACGGGGGGAGAATGTGACAACTGACCCCTTTCCATGTATTCCGTACAATAATAAATAGTAATCTGTGCTTTAATGACCATGCATGATAGAATTAACAAGATGAATGAATTTATGATTACTGTCATATACATACAAAGGCATTTCATGTTGCAAGATTGTTCATCATTATTACATGCAACACAATATGGTTCAATTAGTGCACAGAACAAAATTAGCACAATTATCAGACAAACTAGAAGTACTGACGGAAGTTCAGTACTCAGTCAGACATGATGTTAAGACACGGAATAAGCCTCGGAACCAAGTGTTACACTAGAATTGTGTGTAGGAAAGTAGGGATTACAAAACTGCCTTCCTAGTGATGATTTAGGTGCCGGAAAGTGCCAGAAACACACTAAAACTGCAGAATTCTGTAGAAAACAACCAAATTCAGCAATTTTCAGCATTTTAACATCAAAATATAATGCAGAATCATGGTTTAATGGTCCAGAATGCTTTGTTAAGTGTCGGGAATCAAAACTGTCATAAAAGACATCATAAAGCACACTAAACTGCGTTATTTAGCACTTTAACGAACCGGTAACCAACCGAACAACCGGACACTACCCGAAACATCTAAATTTCACTAGAAGCATTGTTTTAGTCTTATGAAGCTAGTTATGATCATTATACACCATATTACTACTTAAAACATTATAACACACTTAAACATCAAAATTCACCATTCAAAATCTAACTAATTAAGGTAACTAGAATTGAAACACAACTATACACCCCCCCCCCCCATAACCGGTTCTAGACATGGGTCCCACCCATGATTTCTTTGAATTATTTTATAAGATTATGTTAGGTTATTATGAACACAATAACCTCCATGCAAAATGATGTTGGAGACTTTTATAAAAAGACCATAAGATCTAAACAACTCACCTCATAACACTTCAAACCACACTATCACATCCCTTCTCTTCTCCCTACCTACGGCCCAAGCACCACCCACACAACCTCCATTTTCTAGTCCACTACCAAGCAATATAAGAGCATTCTAAGGTGTTATAAGCACATTTAAGAAGATTGGAAGCATTGGAAGTGGAAGGACCTCCTCCTAGAGATTTTATCCACCTCATTCTTCATCATCTTCAAACTTGGTTCTTCCCTAGCCTTAGAGCTACTAAGCTCCTTTAACCATGTTCTTACTTCTAATTTTAGTGGTTAATGTATTATGTAAGTTGTTGAACTAAAGAATCTCAAAGAAACATGAAGATGACCACTAACATAAAGCTTAATAACATGAAATCTAAGTTGTTTTAGTGTATGTGTAAAACTTGATTGTTGATTTCTTGTGTTTATGATGTTGATCATCATAAGAACCTTGCTAGATGATGATTAAACACATGATCTAGCAAGAATAAGGATGAATCATGAGAAAAATCATAATGATCATCCTTTATGTTAAACATGAACTTGAATATAAGCTTTTTTGTGTATGACAATTATTGATACATGTTACAAGTCTTGAAAATGAATGATTTCAAAAATAATATTTTCAAGAGAACAAAGTTTATTACAAGATTTACATGATCATGGTTTATAAAGAAGTTAAACATGTTTTAAGTGCTAAATCAAGGCTAGAAAAATGTTTGTAGCAAGAAGAATACAAAAAGAATCATTTTTAGAAAATCTTCATACAAGTTGTAAAGAACTAAAAATTACAAGAATGAGTTTTATAAAATATAAACCATGTTTTTAGGGGTAACTAAACTTACTAAATAACATATGAAGTTACTACAAACTTTTACAAAATTTCAAGTTCATGTCATAGTGTAGTTTGCATATTTTTGGCTCATGGTAAGTCTTGATATAATTGTTGATGATTGGTGATGAATTTTAAAAGAAAATGATATGCTTTTGAAGCATGGAAACCTCCATTTTTAAGGGGAAATTGTGGCAAAATTTTTGTAGAAATCAAACACTTAAAAAAATATTTGTAAACAAGTGTTTACAAGTAAATTTTGATCATGGTTTTCATATAAAAATTTGCCATAATTTTTATTACAAAAATTAAAAACATTGGAGGTTGATTTTTTATAATAAAAATGACTAAGTATATATTTAGGAAAATATATATTTAGATGTCACTAATTGTGTGGTACTTGTATATTATGTGTATTAGCTATATTATTTTAAGAACTTAAAAATAATATAACACACCAAAATACCAAAATTGTAAATATGGAAATATTACCAAAATTCCAAGAAAACGAATATATAATTTATACCCAAATAATGGACAACCGGACAAGGACTTTGGACTATAAGTATATATATTCCGGAAATAAATTCATAAAATTTATACACAAATTGTGTGCTACTTGTATATTATGTGTATTAGCTATATTATTTTTGAATGGAGAAAATGTATATTTTTTTAAACAATTTAAAAATATATTATTTTGGGTGAAAGATAGAAATATATATTTTCTAAAGTTAATTTTAAAAATATATATCATTTTTGAGATATATATGAAAGAATATTTATTTTTGCCAAGTTAAGTTATAGATATTTTTCTATAAAAAATTCTCTTAAAATATGAATATTTTAAGAATATAAATTTGGTGATTTTTAGTTATCTAAAAATAATATTCCGGAAAATTAAATGCAAAATTAAGTATAAAATACTTAATGTATACAAGAAAATACGTATCCTCATACGTATAAATACACACCAGAATACACCACCAATACTTGGCAAAATACCGTATACAAATACACAAGTATGAAAATACACAAGTACAAGCATACCCATACTTGGGAAAATATTTATGAAAGGAATACATAATGAACTAAGTTAAAAATGTGTTATTTTTAACAATATTCCAAATAATTGGAATAAATATAATTTAAGTTAAAATATTCCTATTTTAACTAATACTTATATAATTTCGAATTGTATAATGTACGTCCAACTTATAATTCAAAGTACACCAATAAATCCAAAATAAGTCTCAATAAATGAATAAGACTGAGAGTCGTTACACGACCTAAACGTCTAATAAAACATGGCACGTGTGTAGGTAGTTGTACGACTCCTAGAAGGACCTTTGAGTATACGATATAGCAAGACGCAAACTTGTGAGTTCATGTCCCCTTTTTCTCTTAACTGTTTTCGGATTTATAACTCTCGAGGGTGAAATACATGTTACATATGTTTTAATGGTATGATTTGGCTATGAAATGAACTATTAGATCATGTAAGCATAGGCTGAAACTGAAATGCCAATAACTCTCATAAGAATCATGGACAAGGGTTAGATCTAACGGGTACGGCCGAGCCCCACTCATGGTCCCTATGTGACCACTTAGAGTGTTGTTGTGTCCCAGCCGAGGTGATTCGGCAATGGTCAAGGGGATTTGACACAGTCAAGGTGATTTGATACGGTCAAGGGGATTTGACACAATCAAGGTGATTTGACACAGTCGAGGGGATTCGACACAGGCGAGGGGATTCGACACTAACAATTATCTACTCGGATTGAGTACTCCGTATGTTGTCACATACATTAATGTCGTTACAAAACATTAATTGATCTGTTCATAGACGCTTTTCATACCTGTTTTCAAAGGAGTGTCTCAAATGTTTACAAGTTTATCAGTACTCATACAAAACGCATGAACTCGCTCAACTTTTGTTGATGTTTTCAAAATTACATGTATTTCAGGAAACAAGTTGGATCTTGGGCGCTGGTGTTGTTTCGGGATGTAAATTTCAAGTTTAGATGTCATCCACTTTTGTTGGTTTGTAACTTAATTAGAGGTTGTGTTGTTTGAAACTTAAATGATTGGTGTTTGTAATATTTTAAACTTTATGAATGGATGAACATCATTTTGATCATGCAGTTGTTTATTATAATCGAATGCAATGAGAACCGATCAAGTCACACGCATACGCTTCCGCAAAAGTCAGGGTGTGACAAATGCCTCTTTCATCAGTTTTATTTTTGAAGACCCACTTTGTGCCAATAGGACTCACACCCTCTGACAGTGGTACAAGTTCCCATACTTGTTGTCTTTTAAACTGTTTGAGCTCTTCTTGCATAGCTTCTACCCAACTGTTGTCTTTCAGTGCCTCTTGGTACTTGACTGGTTGATGGAGTGATAGAAATCCAGCAAAAAGACAGATGTTGTGGGATTGACTTCTGGTGAGAACCCCTTCACTGATGTTGCCAATAATTTGGTCTGGTGGATGAGACTTCAGGAAGATTAAATCTCCCTTGTATGGAATAATGGCATTAAATGGTGAAGGCTGCAGATGTGAATCATCTGAACTAACATCTGTTGGTGACTTTGATGATCCAACATCTGTTTAAAATGGAGGTGGAGGGATAGGAGGAATTGGTGTGACACAATGTTGATTTTTATCCACTGTTGGTAGATTTTTATCAACAATTGTAACACCTGTGCCTCCACGGCCATCAAACAAATACCGAACCAATGAAATATTATATTTCATACTTGGGATTTGTAAAAATATGTGTATCATTTGCACATATCAATTTTTGTTCAATTCCAAACTCTAAATCGCTTTCTGGAAGGTTATACGCGCACCGATGCGTAAATATAACCAGTTTAATGCAACAAACACTCTGGAATAGTGACATAGGCTTAACATACCTTAAATAACCTTTACATAACTTAGAAATAAGTTTTGAAGGCTTTGGTATGGCAAAAACAAGTTAATTCGCTTACAGGGACTAAACTTGACAAACTGCGAAAGTATGCCAATTTGAACTGTAACAGACATTCCGGAACATGACCATAAGTTAAACACACCTTAAATATCCTTTATATAGCTTAGAAATAGGCTTTGAGGGGTTCGGTGTGCTAAAATAAACTTTTGGCTCATTCAGGTACTAAAAGCGTCAAAAAGTGCACAAGTTTACATTTTCGTGCATAACTTACGTTCTGAATACATCCGGACATCCAAAAATTTATGTAAGCACTAAAATATTTTATTTTAGTGTTTGGCATAAGAAAAATCCATTCGTCACGCCATTTGGATCATTTTTCGCGCTTATGCGCATTCCGTCGTAATTAACCGAACAACGTAACCGTACGGCTAAACGAACCGACACCCGAGATATTTTTGAACACATTTTAAGTTCCCTATACTTTAACTTCATTTTAGAGCTTTGAAATGGGGTTAACAGGGCTTAAACGTGTCAAAAAAACGCATCAAAAACCAAGTTTTGAGGTTGCAGGGACTGAAACTGTAAATCTGCCAAACTAGGTCCGTAAACAGGGGCCAGATGCAGCAAAACGTTTTTTTTCATCTTTTAACAGCCCTTAACACTCTCCAAAGGTCAAGTGCCAAGTGTCAAACTCTTATGGTGAGTGGCCTTTTTGGGTACCATAAGGTTCCGACACATGTACGGATGAGATTAAGGCACGTATTACGACAAACGATCCTAATGGTGGACCATTAACTATAAATACCCCTTGCCATCCAACCTCTAAACTCACTAGAATCTGATCTCAAATGCTCTAAGTTGAAACCTTTGTTTCATACCTGAGCTATTTTGATCTAGATTAGCATTCGGGGACCCTACGTGAGTATTCTTTCGTTCTTTTATTGCTTTTCGAGTCTGAAAGTCAAACTTTGTTTGACTTTCTGCATTGACCAGCTTATGGTCAATGCGAAGTTCGTTTGAACTTCGCAACGTGATTGTAATCACGATGGTTATAGTCCTTTGTGACTATACCTACTGATTACCACGTTATCTAGGCTCAGTGACGAGCCGTAGTTTCGGTCAGAATACGTATTCTTGCGTATTTTGTAACCAAACTACTTATGGGTATCAAAACCGTTTGTTTTGATACCAAACCTGTTTTCTAAACTTAGTTAAGCATGTTTTAACATGCTTAGCTCGTCACTTTTAGTTTAGTGCTTATATAGGGTCGTAAGGTAAGCGATTTAAACAATCGCTTATACTTTCGAACCCGACCCGTTTGGTCGATCATTAGGATCCGACCAAGCACATTAGGTGACCATAGTATATAGGGAATAACCTTCCGAGGTTATACCTTATGGTCGCTTCGTTTAAGTAGTTGTATGATAGGTAGCTTATATGCCTTAGGTAAATTACCAAAATGCCCTTTTGACGCCAAAATTCATTTTAAGCATATGTAACATAACTTTTGACATCTAAACTGATTTGACAACAAAATTAGACATGTTAAGGCATATGTTACTTGTCATAGGACTAGTTAGGCGGTCCGAACGCGTTTTACGCGAACGACGCGTTAAAGTAGCATAAGCTACCTAAACGGGTCGTAATGGGTCGTAAGCACTTAGGTTAGGTTTCATTTAGTATGTAGGCTTTGTTAAACCATACTACATGAGTTCCCATACTCATTTGGTTTACGAGCCCTCATTCTATCCGATCTTCTGATTTAGGTCCGGTTTATTAATGTAGTTACCTATATTAGGTGACGTTTGATATTCCGAGATCTCTAGCATTGCTTGGTGGTTATCTTAGGACTTCTAAGCAATCTCAAGTGAGTACATAGACCCCTCTTTTACTGTTTTCCAAACTGTTTTGGGGTGAAACACATGTGCCTACTTGTTACTTTCATGCTTTCCTGTTTTCACATCATAAACTTGCTATGTTCGTTAGTACACTTATAGTACATGATTTACATCACATTGATTTACATGACTTTTATGCTTTGTATGTTAACTTAGCATACTTAGTACATTTCTTATTCATCATATGCTTACATTTTGGTATGACATTTGGTTTGTTTAAACTATACTATACATTCATTAACACCGATCATGCCGCTCGGTAGTAGGTAGTGGTACCATAGGACTTGACAAATCCCATTCCTGTAATCTCGGGTTTGTTTGGATGGAAGGAATGACCGAATCCGAATACATATTTTGGTAACCTTTACTAAAAGGGTTATCCGACTGTCGCAAGGCTTGGATGTATGAATTTTCACAATACCGCATAAATGTCTATATCAGTATAGCATGCATTTACTACACAAAACATAACTTTGATTTAAACCAAGTTTTACTTCAATACTTTGTTTTGTGCATTTCACCTATGGTTTAGTTGATGCATTTCACTAGCCATACATATCATTTTGGTTACACATTACATGATTTACATTTGACACATAAACATTATTGACATTGGTTACACATTACATGATTTACATTTGACACATAAACATTATTGGTATTGGTTACCCATTACATGATTTACATATTGACATAGACATTTTGACATATTATTCAATACGTTTGGCAATTGGTTTAAACACAGACATCTTACATTGGTGGTTTGTTTGGGTAAGTGATTCGAGTAACGAGGCGTGTGTAATATGATACAAGCATGGTGGATACGCCGCTGGTACTTCCTATATATAAGTGATTGTATGGTATTACATATCGTAGCGTTATATGAACCATTTCAAATTGAGACATATAACATTTTATACAAATAACCTATTTTTCACAATACATTGTTTTACAAACAACTTAAATTATACAAACTCATTTTTATATGGTTATTCATTTAGCCATACATTATTCTCTTATTTATACATATCATCTGATCTTATCATTTTTCAAATGATTTACAAGACAAATCAAATTACAAGGTTCATGACTAAACATTTTCTTAAACAATAAGTCATGAATCCTATTTTCATAAACCTATGTATCTCACAGGCATTTTTATGCTGACGTACCTATTTTCACATGTGTTTCAGGATATGATGCATAGGATTTATCAAGATACACTTAGGCGGACTTGGGCCTTAGCGACAATAAAAGATGCAAGACTAGTTATTTATGTTATGTTTCTTTGATTGTCATGACATTGTAACTACTTTAATCAATAAAACAATATTTCAATTTCCATGTGTTATGAAACAATGATTCTGTTACAACACTCCCCGACGTTTTCCGCCACGTATTGTTGTTCTACGTGGTCGGGGTGTGACAGAAAAGTTGGTATCAGAGCTCATGGTTATAGGGAATTAGGTTATTAGTAATACTTCGACCTAGTCTATAACCTTCCTAGGACCCTAACGCGAGTTTACTTGCGTTTAGTCATAAAACAATACTGGCACCTATCCTTAGGCGACAACCACAACAAGAACATAAATTTCAAAACCGCTTTGAAAACTAATCATCTGTTCTAGGATGATTGATTACTAGGTTTTGAACCCTCTATTGTAAGGTTTTGAACCCCTTTGAGTTTTCAAAACCTCGTCAAGGTTTTGGGTTTTAAATAATGTGAACACGTGCAAACTGGAAGGGTGAATGCCTGTATTCTGGGTTTTCTGTCTAGGCAAGCACTTCGTATACATCTCATCAGACGCGAGACCAGTTGTGCTTACCTGGAAATTCTTGGGATGAGTGTTCACTTATAGGCGAGCATGTCTTCGCGATACATTATTTTTGACCCATTTACTTTGATTTGTCACTGTCTCATTTGTTTGCCTTAGATAACAAACAAATGATCGCAAATTCTTATGCATTACCATTCTGCATTATTTACCCGATGGCGTTTCACTTGTTTCTTCCTATGTCTTTCATTTTCTTCTAGAATGTCTCTTCCTCTCAGCACCGGTCAAATGTCCGAGCAAACAGCCAAATTTGCCCAACAAATAGGCGAAGTGATACTGAAGTCTGTGGATCTAGGCATTGCCATGTCTCGTCTCAAAAATTGAGCCACTCAGGAGCCACCAAAGGAAGCAGAAGCCAAGCCTTCACCTAAACCAAAGAAACGTAAGGCTTCAAGGAAACCCGCAGCAGTGGCACCAAAGCAGGCAAGACCTAGCCAAATGACAGCACCACCAGCCAAGAAACCAATCAAGGAATCAAAGACCATGGATGAACAGGCTGGATCCCCTAAGAAGTCAAAGGAGCGAAAGGCTTCTCAGGACTTCCCGTGGTCGCTCACAATGGTCGAGCCATCCCCAACCAACCAGCTCAACCCCCTGCTAGGAAGCCATACAACGGAACTGCACCCTTGTGCAACCAATGTAGCCTTCATCATCAGGCTAGTGTGAAGTGCCGCAATTGCCAAACTTGTGGACTTATAGGTCATACGGCAAGGGTTTGTCCAACTGCAGCAGTACCAAATCAAGCAGGACCCATCCGGGTGGCAACACAACCTGTTAAGAAGCAATACAAGGGAACAGCCCCAATATGAGACAAATGTAATGCACACCACTTAGCTCACCTACAGTGTCGTCTGTGTGCATCATGTGGGCGACTCGGTCACCTGGCAAATGCTTGTCGATTTACCCCAAACCAAAGTGGTCCAAATCAACCCCAAGTCAACCCTACTCAAGCTCGCTTTCCGCCTGGATCGTGCTACAACTGTGGCGATACGAGCCATTTCAGGAACAATTGCCCAAAGCTTGCTAATGCAAATCTGACCCTCGGATGAGCATTTGACTGAACAAAGGATGTTGCTGTCTTATGCTTTTGTTCTTTTATTTTCTTGTAATGTGAAACAATCTGTTTTGTTTATAAATAAATTATTGTTCACAAATTCTGATGTACAATTGTAGTTACATATGTGTATGACTTTTCCTATGATACCTACATTAAGGAACTATATTCCTTACAAACTACTTTTGCGAATTTCCCATTCTTGCGTTTGTTCATGATTCCTTTGGAAAATTCTAAGTACTCGTTTCATTCTAGGAAACGAAGTACAAGAAATAAATCGAAATTATGAGTAATCGTGCCTTCCACACATCTGTGCCTTTGAATTCTTGGATAGATAACTAAGAGTATTTTCAAATCTCATACCCATTACGTTCTGATTTCTTCAACATGCATAACATAAGTTTTCAAAACAACCTACATGATTTCAAAACATCCTATACATAGTTCGAAAACATTTTTAATATAGTGTATTTACTTAAACATAACAAATGCACAAAGCTTTGTCTGTATTTTCAAAAACAACCTTCATGATTTCAAAATGTCTCATATAGCCTGAAAACAATATTAGTACAATATATTTTCTTATCAAGTGCATGATTTCAAAAGCATCATTCATGTTTTCCAAAAACCTTATACATAATTTCAAAATTCATTTCGCATGATTTTAAAACATTTTTATGAATATACCTACCTAATACAACTACTTTATGATTTCAAAGGTATGATATATAAGGTTTCAAAAACATTGAACACATTTTTAGAACCCCATGCATAGTATTGCAAAAAAAAATATTTTTCTCATGCATTGACTTAACCTTCAAATTTTGCTTCATATGTCGCCTTGGCATATCGAGCATCTCAACTTCATAAGCATTTCAACTTCATGTTTTGACTTAAGCACGTCCAGTGCAAGGTTTCAAAACATCTTCAACCTCTAAAATCCATATGGGATCTTTTTATCTTCACAATTAGATCCTTGTGGATAATTGTCATACAAATCAGAGTCCTTAATTGGATTCCTTATGTACCTAAATTCGAACATTTCGGTTCCTAATAATCGAAATCGAATTTTCTTTTTGAATCTTTCTATCTTTATAGTTAGATTATTGATAACGTTTAAAGTACCAAATGAAATCCACGGAATGGATTCCTAGTGTGCTTTAAATGCATGTACGCAATTAACAAGACAAATTAACAAACAATTTTGTGGTTATGTAACTATGTGTTTATTCATCTTATGTTTTCTTTTATGCATTTTGTGTTTTTATACTCTGGATATTTGTTATCCAAATCCTCGCAGGATCTTTCATATCTCCATATGAGGGATTCGTAGCAGGATAGTCAAAAGGTACTGCCTTAAATCCTTAATGGGCTTCTATATAATAGTTAAGACCCTTGGATTATATAGTACCACTCCATGTTTCATAAGAGACCCTTTTAGAGGTCTAGTCAAAAAGATTGATTCACAATCTGGTTAAAGGACGACATCTAGTGATGTAGCTGAACAGACTCCTTGATAGTCTATTTAGATCATTTATTGACTTAATTAAAAGGACTCTATGGCGGTCTAGTCACACTCATCACAGGTTTGTTCATTTGGTTTTACACTACACATTATAAAATAGACTGTGTGAACTGTGCAAGGAATTGTCTAATTATGGACGCGTACATAATTATGAAATTTAGTGCACAAAAACCCAGTAAGATTTATTATGTGTAAGAACCGATAGCGACAACAATAACAAAATGAGAACGATGTAATGGAGGTACGGTGGACGCACCAATGACGCTTCATATACTTGTATATAAGTGTCCCTCTTACATTCCAAGCATAATGTTATTAAGGTTACTAGAAGTTCAGAACCCTAACCAATATTGTTCGATCTTTTCAACTTCATGTTTTAAACTCTCACAAGTTTCCTCTAAATAAATTTCGGGACGAAATTTCCTAAAGTAGGGAAGACTGTAACACCTGTGCCTCCACGGCCATCAAACAAATACCGAACCAATGAAATATTATATTTCATACTTGGGATTTGTAAAAATATGTGTATCATTTGCACATATCAATTTTTGTTCAATTCCAAACTCTAAATCGCTTTCTGGAAGGTTATACGCGCACCGATGCGTAAATATAACCAGTTTAATGCAACAAACACTCCGGAATAGTGACATAGGCTTAACATACCTTAAATAACCTTTACATAACTTAGAAATAAGTTTTGAAGGCTTTGGTATGGCAAAAACAAGTTAATTCGCTTACAGGGACTAAACTTGACAAACTGCGAAAGTATGCCAATTTGAACTGTAACAGACATTCCGGAACATGACCATAAGTTAAACACACCTTAAATATCCTTTATATAGCTTAGAAATAGGCTTTGAGGGGTTCGGTGTGCTAAAATAAACTTTTGGCTCATTCAGGTACTAAAAGCGTCAAAAAGTGCACAAGTTTGCATTTTCGTGCATAACTTACGTTCTGAATACATCTGGACATCCAAAAATTTATGTAAGCACTAAAATATTTTATTTTAGTGTTTGGCATAAGAAAAATCCATTCGTCACGCCATTTGGATCATTTTTCGCGCTTATGCGCATTCCGTCGTAATTAACCGAACAACGTAACCGTACGGCTAAACGAACCGACACCCGAGATATTTTTGAACACATTTTAAGTTCCCTATACTTTAACTTCATTTTAGAGCTTTGAAATGGGGTTAACAGGGCTTAAACGTGTCAAAAAAAACGCATCGAAAACCAAGTTTTGAGGTTGCAGGGACTGAAACTGTAAATCTGCCAAACTAGGTCCGTAAACAGGGGCCAGATGCAGCAAAACGTTTTTTTTCATCTTTTAACAGCCCTTAACACTCTCCAAAGGTCAAGTGCCAAGTGTCAAACTCTTATGGTGAGTGGCCTTTTTGGGTACCATAAGGTTCCGACACATGTACGGATGAGATTAAGGCACGTATTACGACAAACGATCCTAATGGTGGACCATTCACTATAAATACCCCTTGCCATCCAACCTCTAAACTCACTAGAATCTGATCTCAAATGCTCTAAGTTGAAACCTTTGTTTCATACCTGAGCTATTTTGATCTAGATTAGCATTCGGGGACCCTACGTGAGTATTCTTTCGTTCTTTTATTGCTTTTCGAGTCTGAAAGTCAAACTTTGTTTGACTTTCTGCATTGACCAGCTTATGGTCAATGCAAAGTTCGTTTGAACTTCGCAACGTGATTGTAATCACGATGGTTATAGTCCTTTGTGACTATACCTACTGATTACCACGTTATCTAGGCTCAGTGACGAGCCGTAGTTTCGGTCAGAATACGTATTCTTGCGTATTTTGTAACCAAACAACTTATGGGTATCAAAACCATTTGTTTTGATACCAAACCTGTTTTCTAAACTTAGTTAAGCATGTTTTAACATGCTTAACTCGTCACTTTTAGTTTAGTGCTTATATAGGGTCGTAAGGTAAGCGATTTAAACAATCGCTTATACTTTCGAACCCGACCCCTTTGGTCGATCATTAGGATCCGACCAAGCACATTAGGTGACCATAGTATATAGGGAATAACCTTCCGAGGTTATACCTTATGGTCGCTTCGTTTAAGTAGTTGTATGATAGGTAGCTTATATGCCTTAGGTAAATTACCAAAATGCCCTTTTGACGCCAAAATTCATTTTAAGCATATGTAACATAACTTTTGACATCTAAACTGATTTGACAACAATATTAGACATGTTAAGGCATATGTTACTTGTTATAGGACTAGTTAGGCGGTCCGAACGCGTTTTACGCGAACGACGCGTTAAAGTAGCATAAGCTACCTAAACGGGTCGTAATGGGTCGTAAGCACTTAGGTTAGGTTTCATTTAGTATGTAGGCTTTGTTAAACCATACTACATGAGTTCCCATACTCATTTGGTTTACGAGCCCTCATTCTATCCGATCTTCTGATTTAGGTCCGGTTTATTAATGTAGTTGCCTATATTAGGTGCCGTTTGATATTCCGAGATCTCTAGCATTGCTTGGTGGTTATCTTAGGACTTCTGAGCAATCTCAAGTGAGTACATAGACCCCTCTTTTACTGTTTTCCAAACTGTTTTGGGGTGAAACACATGTGCCTACTTGTTACTTTCATGCTTTCCTGTTTTCACACCATAAACTTGCTATGTTCATTAGTACACTTATAGTACATGATTTACATCACATTGATTTACATGAATTTTCTGCTTTGTATGTTAACTTAGCATACTTAGTACATTTCTTATTCATCATATGCTTACATTTTGGTATGACATTTGGTTTGTTTAAACTATACTATACATTCATTAACACCGATCATGCCGCTCGGTAGTAGGTAGTGGTACCATAGGACTTGACAAATCCCATTCCTGTAATCTCGGGTTTGTTTGGATGGAAGGAATGACCGAATCCGAATACATATTTTGGTAACCTTTACTAAAAGGGTTATCCGACTGTCGCAAGGCTTGGATGTATGAATTTTCACAATACCGCATAAATGTCTATATCAGTATAGCATGCATTTACTACACAAAACATAACTTTGATTTAAACCAAGTTTTACTTCAATACTTTGTTTTGTGCATTTCACCTATGGTTTAGTTGATGCATTTCACTAGCCATACATATCATTTTGGTTACACATTACATGATTTACATTTGACACATAAACATTATTGACATTGGTTACACATTACATGATTTACATTTGACACATAAACATTATTGACATTGGTTACCCATTACATGATTTACATATTGACATAGACATTTTGACATATTATTCAATACGTTTGGCAATTGGTTTAAACACAGACATCTTACATTGGTGGTTTGTTTGGGTAAGTGATTCGAGTAACGAGGCGTGTGTAATATGATACAAGCATGGTGGATACGCCGCTGGTACTTCCTATATATAAGTGATTGTATGGTATTACATATCGTAGCGTTATATGAACCATTTCAAATTGAGACATATAACATTTTATACAAATAACCTATTTTTCACAATACATTGTTTTACAAACAACTTAAATTATACAAACTCATTTTTATATGGTTATTCATTTAACCATACATTATTCTCTTATTTATACATATCATCTGATCTTATCATTTTTCAAATGATTTACAAGACAAATCAAATTACAAGGTTCATGACTAAACATTTTCTTAAACAATAAGTCATGAATCCTATTTTCATAAACCTATGTATCTCACAGGCATTTTTATGCTGACGTACCTATTTTCACATGTGTTTCAGGATATGATGCATAGGATTTATCAAGATACACTTAGGCGGACTTGGGCCTTAGCGACAATAAAAGATGCAAGACTAGTTATTTATGTTATGTTTCTTTGATTGTCATGACATTGTAACTACTTTAATCAATAAAACAATATTTCAATTTCCATGTGTTATGAAACAATGATTCTGTTACAACACTCCCCGACGTTTTCCGCCACGTATTGTTGTTCTACGTGGTCGGGGTGTGACAGAAAAGTTGGTATCAGAGCTCATGGTTATAGGGAATTAGGTTATTAGTAATACTTCGACCTAGTCTATAACCTTCCTAGGACCCTAACGCGAGTTTACTTGCGTTTAGTCATAAAACAATACTGGCACCTATCCTTAGGCGACAACCACAACAAGAACATAAATTTCAAAACCGCTTTGAAAACTAATCATCTGTTCTAGGATGATTGATTACTAGGTTTTGAACCCTCTATTGTAAGGTTTTGAACCCCTTTGAGTTTTCAAAACCTCGTCAAGGTTTTGGGTTTTAAATAATGTGAACACGTGCAAACTGGAAGGGTGAATGCCTGTATTCTGGGTTTTCTGTCTAGGCAAGCACTTCGTATACATCTCATCAGATGCGAGACCAGTTGTGCTTACCTGGAAATTCTTGGGATGAGTGTTCACTTATAGGCGAGCATGTCTTCGCGATACATTATTTTTGACCCATTTACTTTGATTTGTCACTGTCTCATTTGTTTGCCTTAGATAACAAACAAATGATCGCAAATTCTTATGCATTACCATTCTGCATTATTTACCCGATGACGTTTCACTTGTTTCTTCCTTTGTCTTTCATTTTCTTCTAGAATGTCTCTTCCTCTCAGCACCGGTCAAATGTCCGAGCAAACAGCCAAATTTGCCCAACAAATAGGCGAAGTGATACTGAAGTCTGTGGATCTAGGCATTGCCATGTCTCGTCTCAAAAATTGAGCCACTCAGGAGCCACCAAAGGAAGCAGAAGCCAAGCCTTCACCTAAACCAAAGAAACGTAAGGCTTCAAGGAAACCCGCAGCAGTGGCACCAAAGCAGGCAAGACCTAGCCAAATGACAGCACCACCAGCCAAGAAACCAATCAAGGAATCAAAGACCATGGATGAACAGGCTGGATCCCCTAAGAAGTCAAAGGAGCGAAAGGCTTCTCAGGACTTCCCGTGGTCGCTCACAATGGTCGAGCCATCCCCAACCAACCAGCTCAACCCCCTGCTAGGAAGCCATACAACGGAACTGCACCCTTGTGCAACCAATGTAGCCTTCATCATCAGGCTAGTGTGAAGTGCCGCAATTGCCAAACTTGTGGACTTATAGGTCATACGGCAAGGGTTTGTCCAACTGCAGCAGTACCAAATCAAGCAGGACCCATCCGGGTGGCAACACAACCTGTTAAGAAGCAATACAAGGGAACAGCCCCAATATGCGACAAATGTAATGCACACCACTTAGCTCACCTACAGTGTCGTCTGTGTGCATCATGTGGGCGACTCGGTCACCTGGCAAATGCTTGTCGATTTACCCCAAACCAAAGTGGTCCAAATCAACCCCAAGTCAACCCTACTCAAGCTCGCTTTCCGCCTGGATCGTGCTACAACTGTGGCGATACGAGCCATTTCAGGAACAATTGCCCAAAGCTTGCTAATGCAAATCTGACCCTTGGATGAGCATTTGACTGAACAAAGGATGTTGCTGTCTTATGCTTTTGTTCTTTTATTTTCTTGTAATGTGAAACAATCTGTTTTGTTTATAAATAAATTATTGTTCACAAATTCTGATGTACAATTGTAGTTACATATGTGTATGACTTTTCCTATGATACCTACATTAAGGAACTATATTCCTTACAAACTACTTTTGCGAATTTCCCATTCTTGCGTTTGTTCATGATTCCTTTGGAAAATTCTAAGTACTCGTTTCATTCTAGGAAACGAAGTACAAGAAATAAATCGAAATTATGAGTAATCGTGCCTTCCACACATCTGTGCCTTTGAATTCTTGGATAGATAACTAAGAGTATTTTCAAATCTCATACCCATTACGTTCTGATTTCTTCAACATGCATAACATAAGTTTTCAAAACAACCTACATGATTTCAAAACATCCTATACATAGTTCGAAAACATTTTTAATATAGTGTATTTACTTAAACATAACAAATGCACAAAGCTTTGTCTGTATTTTCAAAAACAACCTTCATGATTTCAAAATGTCTCATATAGCCTGATTTGCAGTGATTTGCAGTGAAGAAAGTTCATTGAACTTTACATTCAAAGTCTCTTCCACACACCTAGTCCTAGTGTTAAACACTTTATAGGCCTTGGCAGTGGTTGAGTATCCCAAATGATAACCACCATCTACTTTGGCTGCAAATTTTGAAATTGAGTCTTTCAAGTTTAAAATGAAGCATGGGCAGCCAAATACTTTGAAGTATGAGATCAGTGGTTTGATTTTATACTAAATTTCATATGCAGTCTTTTGATGCCAGGGGTTGATCAAAACTCTGTTCTGGACATAGTAGGTAGTGTTTACAGCCTCTGTCCAGAAAGTTAATGGCAAACCTGAATTTGTAAGCATGGTTCTGGCAGCCTCAATCAAGGTTCTGTTTTTCCTTTCAGCCACCCCATTTTGATCTGGTGTTCTTGGGATGCTGTACTGCCTTACAATCCCTTTTGACACACAAAACTCATCCAACTCCCTATTTCTGAATTTTATGCCATTGTCACTTGTAACAACCCGGAATTTATAAAACTCTAAATCAGAATTATAAAGTGCTAATCAAACAGGAACCAGCTAACTAGGAAATTATAACCCAGTCAGCTATGAGCCTTGTAGTGGCATATAATAAAGTTAAAACATCTAGATTATAAGTTAACAAAAGCTAAGGGACTAGACTTGTAAAGATTGAAACTTGAGTGTTAAAATAACAAGTAAAACACCAAACACACACACTTAGTGTGTGTCTGGTCGATGTCAAACATAGGGGGCGAACCAGGTTTCTCCATCAAACCCTAATTCTCACAAAATTCACAAATTGGAACCTCTAATCTGCTCTAAATCAAGTTTCAAACATGAATTAGTGATCACCTCGTTGCAGGGATCAAAAGGTACGCAAAATTGTGGTATTTTGTTGCATCTTGAATTCTAGGTTAAATGTGAAAAACGAAAATTCAGCTTGATTACTTGATGCATGGATGAAATTAGAGGTAACAAGTTGTCTAAGGATAAAACCCTAGATGAATTGTTGTTAAATTTTAGTATGATAATTGTAGATATTATGATCATCATTTTAGGTGATTATTGGGTTTGTAGAGACTAGATAAACACTAGGATTGTGATTACTATTCTAGTGAAAACTGAATTTATGTATTAAATTCAGTATTTTTGATGTTGAAACTTGTTGCAAATTGCCCAAATTGAAGTGGATATAAAAGAAAATAACATGTCAAGAACCTAGTAATGATTATGTAAGAATTTGACCCGCTAGGTGTTTGTTGAAACGCCTAAGTGAGGAATAAAATGTTAAAATCGGACAAAAACGCAGATTTGAATATTATAATGAATTGTCCGTTATTGATTATAAAAGAGTTCTAAATTGATGGTGAATGGAACTCTTTAGGTAAAGCATCCGGATCGTCAAGTGGACAAGCCGGAGGTGATACACGCTTGAAGGGTGCACTTTGAAGGTACGCGACTTATAGTTTCGCTACATTATGTTTAATTGTTAGTCTTACTTTGTTATATTGAAATTTGGTAAACAAGGAAAACCGTTAAGTCACGGGAGTGACAAAGTGCCTTAGACAAGCAAAACGGGTCAAAACATGAGTTAGAAATAGAGTTTGGTTGTGTCTAGCAATGGAGACACCTATTCGGCATCCAAACGGGTCAAACAAGTTGTGTTACAAACGTAGAAACAAATAACCATCACTTGTTATTGGTTATATATCAAGCGTAGGTCGTGTAACGGACACGCAAATCCGGTTGCAAAAGCATGAGCCCTTGTAGAGGGATTATAGTTCGGAACATTCGCTTGTCAAATGATTCCGAAAGGCATGGTTAAATTCTTGGAAATAAGCATGTTGGGTATTGCATAAGCAACCCTCGGGAGGGGAGCAAAAGCTCATATTGGGTAAACGTAGAAACGGGTGCATTAGTCTAAAGTGTGTCATGACAACAATACATGTCATGGAACTTGTAAACAAATGGGTCAAATAAACAAGAGACAAATTATAGGACAACTATTTTTGAAATGATATTTTTATGCAAAACGTGTTGACAAACGCGTCCGTAATTAAATTACAGTCGCGTAGGAAAAAGAATCGGCTAAAATGGACGCCCGAGTCAAAAGTTATGCCAATTTAAAGTTTGGAATTTAGATAAATGGTGTTGGGCTGAATTTGCAGCTCTAAATAATAACATTCTATCGAAAACACCCGCTGGCGAGACCCAACATCCGTCACGCGAAGCGAGGGTGGTGGCGTCACGCGACGGCCGTCCCCAAACTTTGTCGCGCGGCGCGACCTACTCAGACCTTGTGTTTGGCTTGTTTTTGGCTTGTTTTTTACTTGTTTAAATATGGAACTTGCTTATACTTGATTTTTAAATGTCAAACTAATAATTTTAATGGTTTTAACCGTAGGTGAAGATAGTCCTAACCCGGATGGTGATCAAGCATACTTCAAGAACCGAACGCACCAAATGAAGCTTCCGCATTTTGTCTATTTTGTTTTAGTAATATGTAAACGCTTGAAACTATCTTTTTAGAAGTTAACTAGTAGCATGATGACTTCAATATTATGACCTTGTAAGGTCTTAAAACTATGAAAAAATTTTGTAAACTCGTAAATTCTTGTACTAAATGCAAGTTTTTGTATCACTAATCTCGTTATATTAAGTCAGGTCTTACAAGTTGGTAATCAGAGCTAAGGGTTGTCAATAAAGTGTGTTCGGTTCAAGCTTGATCAAGCATCCGGTAAGTGTTAATTGTTTTAAGTAGATTTAGAGAATATAGAAATGAAACATGAACAAATATGCATGAAAAGAGTGTGTAAGTTCACTCAAACACAGGAAATTCATGAAACAAGAACTGTTGAATCAAGTTATGAACTTGATTAAACCAAAACAAGTAAATCATATGTTATAAATGAAATGTTTAACGGTCAATGTAAACATTTCAGTATTAAAGATGGCGGATGAAAGTAACGATGATGCGGTGCCGAGAGTCACCGAGCAAACAATAGAAGTGATTGCGGCAGGAGGTTGGAAAGGCAATCGAAAATAGTTTGTCTGGTTTCATCGATAAGATCCAGAACACGGTACTATCAGTGGTTGAGGAAAGAATCAAGAAATTGGAAGATAATGCCAATCTAGCAAAGGAAAAGTCCGGAGGACAAAAGCCTTGTACATACAAGGAGTTCATGGCCTGTAAACCGCCAGTCTATAATGGGGAGGTAGACCCAATAGTATGCCAGAGATGGCTAAGTGATATCGAGGGGGTATTTAAGAGGACCTATTGTGACGAAGATGACTACGTAGACTATGGTACGGGTCAATTAAGGGGTCAAGCGAAAGACTGGTGGGATAACAAAAAGAAAGAAATTGGAAACGAAGCGGCTAAGGCCATGACATGGGATGAATTTAAGACGCTATTTCTTAAACACCACAGTCCCAAGGCGGTCATAAATCGAATCAAGGAAGAGTTCATGTAACTTAGGCACAAGGGTGAGTCCATAGAAAAGATCACGGGAATGTTTATGGATAAAATGAAGTTTTGTGATAAATTGATAACAAACGAAGAACAGAAGATATATTATTATTACAATATGTTGAGCGCCGAGTATAGGGAGTTTATGGCTCCTTCAAAATACGAGACCCTTACCGAGATCATAAATGTTGCTCGGGAACGGGAGATCGAATTGAGAAAGCAGGTTGAACGGGGTGAATGGAGGGCTCATAATGTCAATCCGAGCCCTACCAAGAAAGCGCGAATGAACGAAACGGAGAAGAAACCAGATGTAAAAGGCGGGTCGCCAAATTGTAAATTATGTGGAAAGGGTCATAGGGGCGAATGTCGCTTCAAGGATAAACCTTGCCCTATATGTCGGAAAACAGGGCTTATGGCTTCGTCATGCCCGGAAAAAATGACGGTTTGCTACAATTGTTATCGACCGGGTCACAAGAAATCGGAATGCTCGGAACTAGTGGGAAAGAAAGATGGGCAAGACATGAAAGGTGAAGCCCCGAAGGCAAAGGCTAGATCTTTCCACTTGACTGTCGTAGAAGCAAAAGTTGAACCCGAAGTGGTTTCAGGTATATTTGCTGTAAACTTGATTCCTGCGCGCATATTATTTGATACGGGTGCGAATAAATCCTTTATTTCATATGGGTTTATTCGACATCCTTCATTTGTTCTAACAAAATTACATGTGCCTTTAGAAGTAGAGATAGGTAATAACAAGAGTTTTATCGTTTTTGATGTATGTGAAAATTGTAAATTGAGCATTGACGACGAAGAATACACAATAGACTTGATCCCAATGTCAATGGGAGAATTTCAAGTGATCATGGGTATGGATTGGTTGTCCCGATACCACGCAAAGGTGGCATGTTTCCGAAAGGAAATAAAACTGACATCTCCTAGCGGAAAGCACGTTACGATATACGGTGAAAAAGGGGGTAACCCGGTGGTATGCACAATGCTAGAAGCTCACAAACTTATGAAACATGGATGCAAGGCATATATGGTATATGCAAATGAATTGGATAAAGAATTCCTTAAAATTGGAGACGTGCCTGTGGTATGTGATTATGAAGATGTGTTCCCGGAAGATTTACCGGGAATACCGCCAGAACGGGAGGTAGAGTTCGGAATCGAATTGATTCCGGGCGCAAAACCGGTGGCCAAGGCGCCGTATCGGCTCGCGTCGTCGGAGCTACAAGAATTGATGTCTCAAATCCAAGAATTGCTCGACAAAGGGTTTATCCGACCGAGTGTATCCCCGTGGGGCGCACCAGTACTATTTGTGAAAAAAAAGGATGGTAGTATGCGTATGTGTATCGACTACCGGGAGTTAAACAAACTCACGGTGAAAAATCGATACCCACTTCCAAGAATTGATGACATGTTTGACCAACTACAAGGAGCGAGTTGGTTCTCAAAGATTGATCTCAGATCGGGTTATCACCAATTGAAAATCAAGGAGGAAGACGTACCGAAGACGGACTTTCGTACGCGGTACGGGCATTATGAGTTCCTCATGATGCCCTTTGGGTTGACTAACGCACCCGCGGCTTTCATGGATCTCATGAACCGGGTTTGCAAACCTATGCTGGATAAGTCGGTAATCGTATTTATCGATGACATTTTAGTGTATTCGAAGAATGAAGCTGAGCATGTGTATCATTTGCAAGAAGTGTTAGAGACACTCAGACGAGAAAAGATGTATGCAAAATTCTCAAAGTGCGCCTTCTGGTTACGAGAGGTGCAGTTTCTTGGGCATATCATTAATGTCGATGGGGTACTAGTGGATCCGTCAAAAGTAGAAGCCGTGTCAAAATGGAACACTCCAAGGAATCCCTCAGAAATCCGAAGCTTTTTAGGGCTCGCGGGATATTATCGGAGATTCATACAAGATTTCTCCAAAATTGCCTTACCATTGACCAAATTGACTCGCAAGGAGGAAAAGTTTGTATGGGGCATCGAACAAGAGGAAGCCTTCCAAACGCTCAAAGAAAAGTTAAATCATGCTCCAGTGTTAATGTTATCAGAAGGAGTTGAAGACATGGTGGTTTACTCGGATGCGTCGCATTCGGGGCTCGGATGTGTTTTAATGCAACGAGGCAAGGTCATAGCCTACGCCTCGAGACAATTGAAGATCCATGAAAAGAAATACCCGACTTATGACTTGGAGCTGGGAGCAGTGGTTTTTGCCTTAAAAATATGGAGACATTACTTGTATGGGGTAAAATGTACCATCTTTACCGACCATAAAAGTTTGAAATATTTCTTCGATCAGAAGGAATTAAACATGAGGCAGAGGCGATGGTTGGAAACAATCAAGGACTATGATTGTGAAATACATTACCACCCCGGAAAAGCCAATGTAGTAGCAGATGCGTTAAGTAGAAAGAGAGATTATGCCCCGATACAAGTACAATCAATGCAGCTTATTGTGACCTCGGGCCTACTAGAACGAATCCGAGAAGCACAAGTTGAAGCAGTAAAGGTAGAAAACTGGAAAAAGGAAAGAATTGTCGGCCAATTTAAAGATCTTGAAGAAGGCAATCACGGTTTGAAAACACGTTTCAACAGAATCTGGGTTCCTAACACATGTGGAGTTAAAAAGCTTCTACTAGATGAAGCTCACAAATCCCGTTATTCCATCCATCCGAGAGCGACCAAGATGTATAATGACTTGAAACAAAACTATTGGTTGCCCGAAATGAAAAGAGATGTAGTGAAATACGTGGAGAAATGCCTGACATGTCTGCAAGTAAAGGCGGAACACCAAAAACCATACGGTAAGCTTCAACCGTTGGAAATTCCGGTTTGGAAATGGGAACATATTACAATGGACCTGTTAACCAAATTACCGAGGACGAACCACGGATTTGATGCAATATGGGTAGTTGTTGATAGACTGACAAAGAGTGCTCACTTTATTCCAATACGTGAGACTTATACGTCAGAAAAGATGTCAGAGGTTTACACTAATGAGATAGTGGCACGCCACGGAGTACCGATATCCATCGTGTCCGATAGGGATACCCGGTTCACTTCAAATTTCTGGCGAGATTTCCAAGAGCAAATGGGAACCAAATTGTTCATCAGCACTGCGTACCATCCTCAGACGGATGGACAGAGTGAAAGAACAATACAAACATTGGAGGACATGCAACGGGCATGTATTATTGACTTAGGAGGTAGTTGGGATGTTTATCTACCATTGGTCGAATTTTCATATAACAACAGCTACCATGCTAGTATTGGGATGGCACCGTATGAAATGCTTTATGGTAGGAAGTGCCGGACCCTGGTGTGTTGGGGTGAGGTGGGTCTACGTGAACTTGCTCACAAAGATATAGTTCGAGCCACTAATGAAAAGATTGAGGTGGTTCGGGCACACTTGAAAGCGGCACAAGATAGACAAAAGTCGTATGCAGACAAAAGGCGAAGACCGGTCGAGTTTCAGGTTGGTGACAAGGTCATGCTCAAGGTATCCCCATGGAAGGGGGTTATCTGATTTAAAAAGAGAGGAAAATTAAGCCCAAGATTTATTGGGCCGTTTACAATTGTCGAACGAGTAGGGAAGGTAGCATACCGCCTTGAATTACTGGAGGAATTAAGCGGAATTCATAGCACATTTCATGTGTCACATCTTAGGAAATGTTTAGCGGATGAAACAACCTATATCCACTACGATGACATCGAGGTGGATGATAGACTTAACTATGTGGTGAAGCCCATTGCGATTTTGGATCGTAAGGTAAAAATCTTAAGGAATAAAGAAATCAATCAAGTAAAGGTCAAATGGGAACACCGGAAGGGTTCGGATACCACATGGGAATCCGAGGAGGAGATGCAACGACTCTACCCTACGCTATTCGGTACGTAATCAGGTTTCAGGGACAAAACCCTTTTTAAGGGGGTGGACTTGTAACAACCCGGAATTTATAAAACTCTAAATCAGAATTATAAAGTGCTAATCAAACAGGAACCAGCTAACTAGGAAATTAAAACCCAGTCAGCTATGAGCCTTGTAGTGGCATATAATAAAGTTAAAACATCTAGATTATAAGTTAACAAAAGCTAAGGGACTAGACTTGTAAAGATTGAAACTTGAGTGTTAAAATGACAAGAAAAACACCAAACACACACACTTAGTGTGTGTCTGGTCGATGTCAAACACAGGGGGCGAACCAGGTTTCTCCATCAAACCCTAATTCTCACAAAATTCACAAATTGAAGCCTCTAATCTGCCCTAAATCAAGTTTCAAACATGAATTAGTGATCACCTCGTTGCAGGGATCAAAAGGTATGCAAAATTGTGGTATTTTGTTGCATCTTGAATTCTAGGTTAAATGTGAAAAACAAAAATTCAGCTTGATTACTTGATGCATGGATGAAATTAGAGGTAACAAGTTATCTAGGGATAAAACCCTAGATGAATTGTTGTTAAATTTTAGTATGATAATTGTAGAAATTATGATCATCATTTTAGGTGATTATTGGGTTTGTAGAGACTAGATAAACACTAGGATTGTGATTACTATTCTAGTGAAAACTGAATTCATGTATTAAATTCAGTATTTTTGATGTTGAAACTTGTTGCAAATTGCCCAAATTGAAGTGGATATAGAAGGAAATAACATGTCAAGAACCTAGTAATGATTATGTAAGAATTTGACCCGCTAGGTGTTTGTTGAAACGCCTAAGTGAGGAATAAAATGTTAAAATCGGACAAAAACGCAAATTTGAATATTATAATGAATTGTCCGTTATTGATTATAAAAGAGTTCTAAATTGATGGTGAATGGAACTCTTTAGGTAAAGCATCCGGATCGTCAAGTGGACAAGCCGGAGGTGACACACGCTTGAAGGGTGCACTTTGAAAGTACGCGACTTATAGTTTCGCTACATTATGTTTAATTGTTAGTATTACTTTGTTATATTGAAATTTGGTAAACAAGGAAAACCGTTAAGTCACGGGAGTGACAAAGTGCCTTAGACAAGCAAAACGGGTCAAAACATGAGTTAGAAATAGAGTTTGGTTGTGTCTAGCAATGGAGACACCCATTCGGCATCCAAACGGGTCAAACAAGTTGTGTAACAAACGTAGAAACAAATAACCATCACTTGTTATTGGTTATATATCAAGCGTAGGTCGTGTAACGGACACGCAAATCCGTTGCAAAAGCATGAGCCCTTGTAGAGGGATTATAGTTCGGAACATTCGCTTGTCAAATGATTCCGAAAGGCTTTGTTAAATTCTTAGAAATAAGCATGATGGGTATTGCATAAGCAACCCTCGGGAGAGGAGCAAAAGCTCATATTGGGTAAACGTAGAAACGGGTGCATTAGTCTAAAGTGTGTGATGACAACAATACATGTCATGGAACTTGTAAACAAATGGGTCAAATAAACAAGAGACAAATTATAGGACAACTGTTTTTGAAATGATATTTTTATGCAAAACGTGTTGACAAACGCGTCCGTAATTAAATTACGGTCACGTAGGAAAAAGAATCGGCTAAAACGGACGGCCGAGTCAAAAGTTATGCCAATTTAAAGTTTGGAATTTAGATAAATGGTGCTGGGCTGAATTTGCAACTCTAAATAATAACATTCTGTCGAAAACACCCGCTGGCGCTACGCCACGGTGAGACCCAACATCCGTCGTGCGACGCGAGGGTGGTGGCGTCACGCAACGGCCGTCCCCGAACTTCGTCGCGCAGCGCGACCTACTCAGACCTTGTGTTTGGTTTGTTTTTTACTTGTTTAAATATGGAACTTGCTTATACTTGATTTTTAAAGTGTCAAACTTATAATTTTAATGGTTTTGACCGTAGGTGAAGATAGTCCTAACCCGGATGGCGATCAAGCATACTTCAAGAACCGAACGCACCAAATGAAGCTTCCGCATTTTGTCTTTTTGTTTTAGTAATATGTAAACGGTTGAAACTAAGTTTTTAGAAGTTAACTAGTAGCATGATGACTTGAATATTATGACCTTGTAAGGTCTTAAAACTATGAAAAAATTTTGTACACTCGTAAATTCTTGTACTAAATGCAAGTTTTTGTATCACTAATCTCGTTATATTAAGTCGGGTTTTACATCACTCCTAAAGACTTTTACTAGCAAGTCAAATTGCTTTTCAACCTGTTTGACAAAGTCTTGCAAAATGCCTGCAGTCTCATCTTTAGAATGTAAGAAATAAGTCCATGTAAACCTAGAAAAATCATCTACAATTACCAAACAGTGTCTTTTCTTTTTAAGGCTCATGATTTTTACTGGGCCAAACAAATCCATGTGCAGCATTTGCAAACACTTGGTTGTTTTGGACTCTTCAATGGACTTAAATGAGCTTTTATGTTGTTTTCCTTTAAAACAAGAAACACAATGCTTAGGACAGGTGAACAATTTTTGTGGAAGACCTCTTACAAGGCCTTGTTTTGACAAAGCAGTGATTGTCTTAAGATTTGTGTGCCCCAATCTTATGTGCCATAATTTTGTCTCTTTGTTAGAGGCAGCTGAGAACAGACAAGCATCAGTCATAGGGCTCTCTTTTGACAAATCAACTACATAAATATTGCCACTTCTTTGAGTAACAAGTTGGGTTTTTCCAGTTTTTATTATTTCTTCAATCTTTTTGACCATTTCTGGTCCAACAATCTTGTAACTCTCCTTAGTAAAGAATGACCCATAGCCTTTGTCACTCATTTGTGAGACACTAAGGAGGTTGAATTTCAGATTATTAATCAAATTAACATTTTCAAACTTGACTTTTCCAGACTGAACTGTTCTAGACCCCAAAACCTTACCCTTAGAATTGTTACCAAAAGATATATCTCCCCCTCCATGAGTTTTGAATTCTTTAAGTAGGGCTCTACATCCAATCATGTGCCTAGAGCCTCCACTATCTACATACCGAAGACTATCTACGCATGCAGAAGCTCCATGCACATCAAGTAAAGAATTAGTTCAGGAGGGTCTCCAAAGCCAATAAGGCTTTGGATGGGGTTACGACAGTGATAGTGTCAAGTCCATGAACATGGACAGTGGTTAGATCAGGAGATTGAACAGTTTTTGAAACTTGTTTCTCTAACCACTATTGTGGACCATTTCCTGTCAGATGTTGAAACCCATAAGGATGCCTATTCACTTTTGGTTTAGGGGGCCTTTTGTAGGCCTTATAAACATGTGGGACCCTTTGGTATGGTGGTTGACCTTTTCCTCTTTGGAATTGGTTGGCAGGTGGTGCATCTGTCACTTGCACATCTCTTAGAGCAGTGTTTTTGTTCAGCTGTTTTGTAACATCTGTTTGGATAGATACAAATGGTTGTTGTTTCATGACAGGTTGTTTTGATGAGCTCATGGGTGTTTTTGAAGTGTACTCTTTTCTTTTGACCTCAAAGGTTTTGAGGTACACACACTCATGAGTGATATGGTTGGTTTTTCCACAGATGGAACAGCTATTTGCAGGCTCAATTCTGCTTGTTTTGTGAATATCATATGCTTTAAGATGAAAACAGACCTTCATGGAATGGTTTTTCTTTTCACAGAAATCACAAAACAAATTTTTAACTTTTTCTCTCTTCTTCCTCTTTTCAACTTCCTTTAAACAGAGTTTTGAACCACTGTTGGGATGTCTTTAAGATGGATTAATTTGGCCTTAGGTGCTTTCACGCCTTCAACTGTGGAAAAATCCATGGGTTTGAAATTCTCAAGGATGTCACACTCTTCTGACCAAGTGGGTTTGAATTTGTATTTTTCAAGCTCTTCAAAAGTTGAGGACCCCTCTGGTCTTTCAAGAATGATTTTGTTACCATTTTTATCAGTTATTTTTATTTCTTGACCATCCTTGTTTGTTGGTATTATCTCAACAGTGTTTTGAACAGACTCATTTATAGCAGTGTTTTCAACTTGGTCATTTTTCCTGAAACCTATGCCAAATTTTACATTGTTTTTAATATGTTTTTCTAGCATAACTTCATAACCCTTGCAGGACTTCACCCATTTTTCACATGTGATTTGGGTGGATTCCAACTCCTTTTTATAGGTTTGATATTTTTCTATCATATCCTGGAGTTGGTCCTTGGTTATGCTATGCTCATGCTTGAGGCTTTAAATTTCACTTTCTTTTTCAAACAATTTGTTTTTCAGTTCTTTAACAGATTTTTCAAATTGTGTTTCAACTTTTAAAATCTTGTCTCTAAGGTTTTCATTCACCTCTTTAACATTAGCAAATGTTATGATGCATTTGTCTGAACATAGGTTTTTCAAGACCTGAGGTGATACCTTAGCTGCAGCAATCATGGCACAATCACACACATTTTCACAAGCACTGTTGTTCTCCTTCTTCTTCTCTTTCTCTTCTTCCTTACACCAAGGGTCAGCAAAAGGCTCTAACAGTGGGTTGACTTCCTTCTCCATCAGATGTTCACCAACAACAGCAATAACCACTGCTTCAGCAATCTCATCCACTATTTCAGCACTGGATTCTCCTTCTTCTGTTTCTAGCCCTTCAGGAATTGACTCTAATGCTACAAAACAGAATTCATCAATAGAAGCATCATTTTTAGAAAATAGAGCAAAGTTTTCATCAGTTAATTCATCAGGCATGCTACTCCAATCAACAAAGCCTTGGGTAAAGAAGCTTTGTTGACTGGCCTCTGCTGGAGCAGATGTTTGTGCAGCATGTTGTGCAGGTTGTTGCACTTGGACCTGAGAAACTGGGGCTTGGACATACTGTATTTGAGGAATAGTGGTTTGAACATATTGCACTGGAATAGGTGTTACAGGGTGTGCATAATAAGCAGTGTTTACATGAGCAGCAGGGGTATTTTGGTAATAGTGCACAGTGTTTTGTGTGTTTTGTGTGTTTTGAGGTCTAGGGCTAGGATGTGTTATGCTTGGTCCACTATTTTTGCTTCTATATTCTCTAGCAAAGTGTCCTAGCCTATTACACTTTTAGCACTTTAACTTTGATTTATCCAACCCAACTTTCAAGTTCCCATGTAACCTTGGAAATTTTCTCCCTGTTCTTTTATAAAACTTCCTGGTTCTTAAACTCAGTAGTGCCACTTGATGCAATATGTCCATTTCCTCTAGATCAGTGCGATTAAAATGCTAGAGATCATTGAGTTCAAACGATAGATTGTTAGAATTCTGGTTTTCATTACTAGCTGTAAAAGCATAGTTAGTTGAGTAAGAATCAGAGTTGTTAAAAGCTCCACCAGCAGTTATGTCAATGTAATGATCATAACTCTGATCCTTACTACTACAAGAATCCTCTTGACCAAAGAGTGTTGTGCTACCAAATGTGTAGTCATCAGCAACCTTCCCTGACTCTTGTAACTTCTTTTTCTGGTTCAACTCTCTCTCATAAGTGAGGAGTCGACCATGAAGTTGAGTCAGTGTTAACTCTTTGAACCCAACTGAATTTCTGGTTACAAAAGCAATTGTATCCCATTTTTCAGGAAGTGACCTTAGAAACCTACTATTTAGAGTTGATTTTTCAAATTCAACATTAACAAGTTTCAATTCACTAATGAGACAACTAAAACGTTCAAACTGCTGTGTTAGTGATTCTCCTTTCACATGGCAAAATGTTTCATATTGTTGATTCAAAACCTCCCTGTTATTTTCTATCACCTCTTCTGTACCACCGAACTGTTCTTTTAGATCATCCCACAGCCCTATGGCACTGTTACAATGTAACAGTCCAGCATAAATGTCATTTGGAAGAGTTGAGGCTGCTATGATAAAAGCCTTTGCATCTAATTCAATTTTTTGAAAATCTTGTTCTGAGTAGTTTTCAGGGCTTTTAGGCACAAAGCCTTTGGGATCTTCAGTACTAGGCACCTGTGGAACATGTGGTCCATAGATGACTAACTTCCAACAGCCGGTATTTTGTTGTGCAAGGACATGACCCATCCGACGTTGCCAGATGTTGTACTCAGATCTAACAAGCATCGGTGGTTTGAAAAGAGTCCCTGTGTTGTGAGGGTTGTGTGATTGTGATGCCATCTTGGTTGATTTTCACAAAAGTTTTTAGAATAATCAACTTTGTACGTGATTACCTTTTTATTATGTTTTTATCAACTGATACGAACAACTTGAGTATCAATAAATCTGAGCTGAATTTTTATGTCAAATTGATGGTTCGATCAAATTTTGACTGTCCTAGCTCTGATACCAATTGTTAGGATCTGAGTTTCTTTAGATTGTGTTTGTTTGAATTAATTGACGTAAAATGGTAGAACAGAGATATAGTAATTGCAGCGGAAATAACATGCAAACTTTATAAACACAATCATGGAAGAAAAGTTTAAGCAAACATGTTTTCCATTGAGTCGAATGATTGTATCAAATTACAATAATCAAAACAATTCCATGCATGCACAAGACTCCCCCTCAGCCTGAGCTCAGTGATTTGTTCATACAAGATGACTTGTGAAGAAAGAGCTAATTGAACAGTACAAAGTACTGTTCTATTTATAGTACGGACAAACCACTGAGCATCTTTGCTGACGTCACCATGAAAGTGACATCTAACTTCCTAACAAACTCTAAACACTGTTACATACAACCATTGATTACATAAACCACTGATTCTTCATTCCACTATTGTAGTCTAAGCACTGATGTTGAGCCTCAGTGCTTTCTTCAAAGGATGATCCGTTCTTTGAATGGGCAGTGCTTTGGTCTTCAACAGTGCTTGGGAGACATCAGTAGATAGAGCTTCAGTCTTTATATCAGATCAGGTCTTTGGCTAACAGTTGTTGTGCTGATCAGTGCTTGGAGTCTATCAGGTGTTAGTAAACCACTATCAAGGGGAAAGACTTGTACAAACTCTGCTTATGATGATCAACTGTTCTGAACCAGTTTTGGCTTTCCTTATCATCTGTTCTTTATGGGTTTGAGTGCATGAACCAACAATACGAAGTAGAAGCATCAATATCGTTCACACATTTAAACTTAGAGCTTGAGTTACATTCCTTTTGTTGTAGCTCTGCTGAATCCTCTGCTATTGATTTAGCTGCTCCATAAGATTCACAGCTGGATCACTAGATTCAACTGATTCCAATTTCTCAGAATCAGTCGCTTTAGGTGATTCACATTTGAAGTCAGATGGTGCAGCTGGCTTAGTTGATTCATTTTGCGATTCTGCATTTTTCTCAAAACTCAATTATTTTAAGGATAAAACAACATAATTTAGTAAAAGGTTCATTCTATAAAATTTTTTTATTTATTGGACTGGTCCAGTCAATTGGACGGGTGACTAGCTATATATCAACCTACACAATAGGTATGGTTGAGTGCTTTTAAACCACCTCAATTCGGCAGACATGCTACTTTTTTATAGAATCAATATGAAGATGTTAGATTTGCATTTCCACATTCATGTGATGTTACATTTTCCATTCACCCGTATCCCCTAACGTTTATTTTGTATTCTTTCTCAACTTACAGACTAGTATTGAAATAGCCCACTTCAATGTAGTTAAATATTAACACTTTAGACTTTACTTGGACTACCAAGCATTAGGATATATGTTATGTTATAGTTGTAACATAACACAACAATTATAAGTTTATGGGATATACAATATGTTTAAATATAAATGTAGGAACTGAGTTCACTTTTATTTATTAAAACTAGAGGGTTGCCCGCACGATACGGTGGGGACATAACACAACAACAACGATGGTTCCACATAATGGTGACGATGTCAGCAGTTTCCGACTTAAATAGCAGCGACTCAACCAAAATAATAAAATTTAAATAAGGTTAAAAATGAAAAAAAAAATAAGATAAAACTAAAAGAACCTAACTTCTAATGTAATATAACTTGTTTGATAAATTGTTAGACTTACACCACAATATGTTTAGTATTTTTCAGAACTCATGAAAATCGTTTTTGATAATTCTTTTTAGTAATTATGGCATAAACCTCATGTAATCAAAGCGTATTAAAACATAACAAAATTATATAATAGATCAAAGATTCTAATCAATTTATATTATCGATGCCCAAAGGCCAAATGGGGCGTAAGCGCCCTATGATGTGTAAATCCTTTTTTATCGAGGTATGACCAACGACTTACGCGGACTATTTGAGTATGAGATGATTAATCAATTCTCACTCGTCCTTCCATAAAGTACAGCTTGTTAATTCGATATTTACTCTCAAAGCCTGTAGGTTTAGACACATTTTGAATGATCCACCACACAAATGTTATAACTTTTAATATTGTGTGTTGGTTATTAGTTAACGATGACAGTATATGAGATGGTTGAAGGGAGTTCAGGTATTATATAAACGAAAATAATCGAATTAATATCAAAAGGAGTATGCTTAGACTAACCATGACCTAGTTTGTTGTCACAAACACCATGAAATAACCCTAGATAGGCATCTACAGCGAAGTGAACCTACGGTATTGTTGTACCCGTCTTCTTCCTCTGCCCTATTTCAAACCCTAGTCCATGGATCAACAGAGAAAGTCTGGTTATGAAATCTAATAGATATATGTTAACCACATATATCTAGTTCACAATTATCTCAAATGGTTCAATGAAGGTCGGAAAAAACATTAACATGATTATTCAAAACCACCTAAATAGATTCACATAATATATGCCAACTAAAACGGATGTGTATACCTCAAAAAATTGTATACATAACCAAAGAGACCTAAATATTTTAAACCCAAACCAATTGATTGTTTCAATATGCAGGTGCATCAGGTGTGTATGTGTGTGTGTGTGTTAGTGATTTGATTATATGAAATCTGAGGTCAAAACCTTACCTCGACTATTCAAAAAACACTAAGTTGATTAAGGCAACAATAGCGGGGGTTGTGAGATGGTGGACAGAGTGTGGGTGAGGTGATCAAAGTAGTTTGATTCTGATTCATGGTGGATGGCTTCAAAAACTTTTATCGATTCGGGGGAGGTTTGATCAGGATAATTTGTGTCGCAACCCCCGGCCCCTATCTCTTGGGAACGGGAGGCCGCGAGCCAGTATCAGTGGTATTGGTGTTTATCATTTTGGCAGCGGAATTTACATCAGGGCCGTAGTTAGGAAATATTTTATCAGAGTAAAATACCACATTTTTATAATTGTAAATACATGGGAAATTCCCAAGTTTCCATTAAAAACATGTTTATAGGGATAAACCCTAATTTATTGAAATAAAACATCTTCTTTTTTTAGGTAACTTTTATAGCCACTTTTCCGAGCCTTCAGGGCTGTCCAGCTGGCTTCTAATTGGCTTTCACATTTTGTTACCTGAAACGCGTTTAAAAACATTTTATCAGCAAGAAATACTAGCGAGTGAATCCCAATTTAATCAAGAAAAGTTTTATCACTTTACAGCATTAAGGGCAATCCAGCAATTACATTTGTTTACATCTACTTTAATTACCATCCACGGCACTGTCAATCCTAACTTGTGGTAATGTTACTACTCACAGTGTAGCAACAAATTTTGTATACAAAACCCCAACATACCAACGATAATTATAGAATCACAAATACTCAATCACTGTTAATTATAGTTTAAAATAATTGAGGTTTTGTAAAAACAGTTCACATAAAAAGGTTTCATAATAAGAAGGATTAACTCACAAAAAGGTTCACAAAAGAAGGATTAACTCACATTGCTACTTTAGGTATTTTCATGTGACTTCCTGATTATAATCCATTAATTAAACAATGCACGCGCGTTAGTATCATAACCCAAATTTACATTAGTTATACCCTCCCCAAGACAGAACTCCAACGACTGAGTCAGACAGAGCCTTGACATGCGTTACAGAGCACTAGATCAATCGGGCAGCGTATCTAATACGTAACCGGGGGTTATGATACTTACATCGAGGCAGAGCTTCGCTAATTAGGGGTATAATACCCGAGTATTAATTCTAATATTCAGATTTGAGAGAGAGTTATAATTTGAACGATTTTGACTGAATGTCGATGCCCTCTATTTATAGTGTTGACCAAATGGTTTCTCGCGCCCTACGACAGAGACAAGGGGGTCTGTTGCGCCCCGCGAGCTAGGCTAGGGTAGGCCCTAGCTTGGCTGACTCGGCTACTAGCTTCGACACGCACTTGACATGTGGTAGCTCAGGAGGCGGCCTGGTGGCCAGGCGCTCGCGCCCCGCGACAGACCTAGGGGTGTCTGTCGCGCCCGCCAGAGCCTCTTAAATTTTGTTTTTATTTAATTTTTATTAAATTAAAGGTATTTAGGGTTGTTTTCTAGTATACGGGGTGTATTTTAGGACATATAGGGACGTTCTAAATATTTTAGTAGGGTTGTTATATCCTCCCCACCTTGTTTTTAGAACTTGTCCTTGAGGTCTACTGGAACAGGTGTGGATATTTCCTCTGCATCTCTGATTCGAGCTCCCAAGTGTATTATGGTCCTCTCTTGGAATCCCATTTCACTTTAACTAGAACTAATCTCTTGTGTTTGAGATTCTTGACTTTCCTGTCTTCAATCTGTAGGGGTCTTTCTACAAACTTAAGTTTTTTCATTTACCTCTATGTCCTTAAGATGTACTACTAGTGATTCATCGGCTAAGCATTTCTTGAGATTACATACAAGAAATACATCATGTATTCCTGCCATTTCCTCTGGCAGTTGTAGCTGGTAAGCTACTGGTCCTATTCTTCTAATAATCTTAAAAGGTCCAACATACCTGGGACTTAGCTTTCCCCTTTTGATGAATCTGATTACTCCCTTCCATGGCAAAACTTTTAATAATACCTTATCTCCTACCTGAAATTCCAATGGTTTTCGCCTCTTATCAGCATAACTCTTTTGTTAATCGCGTGCTGCTTTTAGTCTATCCTTGACTTGAATAATCTTGTCTGTTATTTCTTGTACGATCTCTAGTCCAGACAATTGCTTTTCTCCAATTCCTGCCCAACAGACTGGAGTTCGGCACTTTCGTCCGTAAAGTGCTTCGAATGGTGCAGCATTGATACTGGTATGATAGTTGTTATTATAGGAAAAATCTATTAATGGTAAATGATCATCCCAATTTCCTCCGAAATCAATTACACAAGCTCTAAGCATATCTTCCATTGTCTGAATTTTCCTTTTGCTTTGTCCATCCGTTTGAGGATGATAAGCGGTGCTTAGATTTAACTTGGTTCCCATTGCTTTTTGGAAACTTGTCCAAAAATGAGAAGTAAAACGGCTATCTCTATCAGATACAATAGATAAAGGAATTCCATGTAATGAAACTATTTCATTTACATATAAATTGGCTAACTGTTCCATACTGAAAGTTTCCTTCATTGGTAAGAAATGAGCAGACTTGGTTGATCTATATACAATCACCCAGATTGTATCATTACCTTTTCGTGTCATGGGTAATTTGGTAACAAAGTCCATTGTTATGAATTCCCATTTCCATACTGGCATTGCTAATTGCTGCAATAAACCTGAGGGTTTCTGATGTTCAGCTTTAACTTGAGAACAAGTTAAACACTTGGCAACATAAGCTGCTATATCCTTTTTCATTTCTATCCACCAAAAATTCTTTCTTAAGTCTTGATACATTTTATCAATTCTAGGATGTATCGTATACTTAGACTTATGGGCTTCTTCTAATATTCGGTGGCGTTAGTTTCCTTGTTTAGGTACCCAAATTCTTTTCTTATGGAATCTCCAAATTCCATCTGTTCCTTGTGTTCTAATTCCTTAATCATTCCTTTCAATTTTTCAGCATCGTCCTTGATTACTGATTCTTATACGGCTCTAATTTGTTCGTTTAAATCTATCTGCAGATTTAATTTAAGATAACGTACTTTTCTTGGCTTATCATGATACTTCCGACTTAAAGCAACGGCTACTACGTTAGCTTTTCCTGCATGATACTGGATATTACAATCATAATCACTAAGAATTTCCATCCATCGTCTCTGTCTCATATTTAACTCCTTTTGCCCGAAAACATATCTTAGACTCTTGTGATCGGTGAAAATGGTAAACTTACTACCATAATGGTAATGTCTCCAACTTTTAAGGGCAAAAATTATGGCTCCTAACTCTAAATCATGGGTTGTATAATTCTCTTCATGATTCTTAAGTTGTCTAGAGGTATAGGCTATAACCTTTTGACGTTGCATCAACACACATCCATAACTTAACTTAGAAGCGTCACAATAGACTACAAAGTCTTCAGTTCCTTCTAGTAACGCTAATATGGGTGCGTTGGTTAATCTCTGCTTAAGTATTCTAAAGGCTTCTTCCTGTTTTGGTCCCCATTCAAACTTAACAGACTTACAGTTCAGTTTTGTTAAGGGAATGGCTATTCTGAAAAAATCTCAGATAAACCGTCTATAATAACTGGCTAGTCCTATAAAACTTCTCACCTCCGTTGGTGATTCAGGGACTTTCCACTTAGTAATTGCCTCAATCTTTTTGGGATCCACATGGATTCCTTCATGATTAACTAAATGTCCAAGAAATTGTACTTCTTCTAACCAAAATTCGCATGTTGAAAATTTAGCATAAAGCTTTCTTTTCTCAGCAAATTTAGGAGTGCATGCAGATGCGCTGCATGTTCCTCTTTACTCTTAGAGTAAATGAGAATATCATCTATAAAGACAATTATGAACTTATCCAGATATGGCTTACATATTATGTTCATCGTGTCCATGAATGCGGCTGGGGCATTGGTTAAACCAAATGGCATGACGGTAAATTCATACTGGCCATACCTTGTTCTGAAGGCAGTTTTAGGAATGTCCTCTTCCTGTACTTTTAATTGATGATATCCTGAGCGTAAATTGATCTTAGAAAAGAATCGAGCTCCTTGTAGTTGATCAAACAGATCATCAATTCTCGGTAATGGGTACCGATTTTTAATCGTGACCTTGTTCAACTCTCGGTAATCAATGCACATACGCATTGATCCGTCCTTTTTCTTGACAAACAAGATTGGTGCTCCCCATGGCGATGAACTGGGCTGTATGAATCCTTTCTCCAGAAGTTCGTCTAGTTGTTTCTTTAATTCTTGCATTTCTGCTGGTGCCAAACGGTAAGGTGCCTTGGTAATTGGTGCTGTCTCTGGTAGCAGGTGAATTCTGAATTCAACTTCCCTATCTGGCGGTAGTCCTGGTAATTCTTCTGGAAAAACATCTGAGAATTGAGATACTACGGGAATATCTTTCAATTCTATTCCTTTAGTGTTAATGATTATAGAAATCATATACACTAGGGATCATTTTATTGCATAACTGGTTGTTTTCATCACAGAGATGAATTTCGTGGATCTAGATGGCTTATTTCCTTTAATTGTGATATTTTCATCCTTTGGTGAATTTATTTGGATTGACTTTTGATCACATAGAATACTGGCTTTATTGGCTACTAACCAATCCATTCCTAATACAATATCAAATCCAGCCAGATTCATTGGGTAAAGATTAGCAATAAAAATATGTTTTGAAATTTCTATTCTTGCTCCCTGTAAGATTTCAGTGATCTTAATGGATTTTCCGCTTGCCGTTTCCACTAGACGTTCTTGTTGAAGTTTAGTTAATGATTGATTGAGAAGTTTGCAAAATGAAGTATTAATAAAACTTTGGTTCGCACCAGAGTCAAATAATACTTTAGCAAAAACATCATTAACTAAAAACGTATCGGCAATCACGTCCGGAATCATCTTTGCTTCTTCAGCTGTCAGAACAAATTCCCTAGCATTCTTAGTAGTCTTGGTGTTCATGGCTAGAGCTAGTTTCGGATAGTTCAGCTTGATATGTCCCTTTTCTCCACAATTGAAGCATACTCCATTACTAGGTTTCTTCCTACAGTCTTCTTCTTTGTGTCCTGGTATCTTGCAGAAGTTGCAGTATGTGGAGCATCTTCCTGAATGCTTCTTCTTGCAGGCCTTACAATAAGGTGCAGAAGTAGAACCTACATTCTTCCCAAAGTTGGAATTACCGTAGCGAAATTCCTGGGTAAGCTTTTGGACTAGGTTCTTCCTCTGGTTTTCTTCTTGTGTATGTACCAATTCATCAGTCAAGGTATTTGCTAGTTCTACAATTTCTTCTATAGTTTGTGGTCTAGCTGCCTTGACTATATGTCTAATTTCACTGATTAATCCCCAGATGTAACGGAAGATTAATACTAGTTCTGGTGAAGCTAGGGTTGGCACTATTCTAGCATATTCGAATAATACAGTAGTGTAACCCTTACAGTCTACTCCAGTCATTCTATGGTTTAAGAACTTATTAGCTATCTGTTCTTTTTTATTGGGTGGATAGAATTTCCTTTCAACCATGTTTTTAAACTCGGTCTATTCCATATTATAGACTCTGTCACTTCCCCTAGACTGGAGAATAGTGTTCCACCATTCTTGAGCGGCATTCTTAAAAAGATTGGAAGCAAACATGATTTTGTCTTCCTCTGCACACTTGCTTATTTTTAAGACTGCCTCAGTCTTTTCTATCGAGCATAGAGCTGCAATGGCTCCTTCTTTGCCAGAGAATTCTATTGGTTTAAAAGACTAGAATTCTTTGTAAGAATAACCATAAGACATGGTTCTTCTTCTTTTTGGAATAGGCAATTGAAGTAACGGTCCATTGTTTACGCTGTGACTGGGTTCAGTAGGTGGTCGCTTACTTCCACCATTACCTTTATTATTTTCTGCTTCCTTAACCGTTTTGATAATATATGGCATAGCGTCTACAATCCCTTGTGTCACTATGTGTTAGATGGCACTATTATCTATCTGGTTGCCGTTATTATCGTTATTCTGATTTTCTTGATTCACTTAGTTGTCCATCTGGATTAAACATTTACCAATATTAATATCACCGAACAATATTTAATGTGAATGATCACACAAACAAACATATTGATCAAAATCGTCGTGCATTGCGACATTTACTCTATTTTATAAATATCTATATCTATTACAAGCCGCGACTGGAATTTAAAATACAATACTAGTATGCATCAGTAGGTATTAAACTATCTATTTTAGTTGATATTATATATATATATATATAACACACTCAAAGCCCACAAATAACAAAGTGAAGAACACTAAAATACAATATCCAAACCCTAACAATCCATAAAAACTTCAAACACACCATCCTAGAACTATGAATATAAAACACAACAGGATAATCAACATAAAACACACTAATGTTAGTCATTCGATAATCAAAGCCTTATCATCCAAAACACAACACAAAACCCACAAATATGACGTTTAGTAATCTTCACTTCATTATTTGGGGGGTTTTGAGTATGTTTTATGGTTGACATTATGGTGTTTTTTGACTTTTTACACTTTGTAGGAAAAATGGACTTTGTAGCCAACTCCCACCCTATATATATATATATATTATTACTACTAGTGGGGGTTCATCCAATATTGCATATTACGCTCGTCGTACTTCCAAACGAGCCTCTCCCCTATTTGTCTTATTCGTTCACCTTCATCTAACAACTCCTCACCAAAAGTGCGGAGTTCCTGCACGTTTTCGGTACTCATGGGTGGTGCTGGTGCTGGTATTGGGTCAGGGTACTGGGGTATCGGTTCTTCGTATGGGTATGGGTTTTCTAGGATCTCTCGAATATACTGGTCGTTATCCCAATATGGATCTACAGGGTCAAGGTTTGGGTATGGTGCTACAGGATTCGGTATGAGCTCCTCCTATGGGTGGAGTTCTGGGTAATCTCTATGATCATCCTCCCATGGGTCATAAACTAGAGGATTTGGTGCTGGGACTCTAGGGATTTCATTTGGGTCGAAGGCAGGTACGGGAATCTGGTCTCCTGGGTTCGGTTCTATTTCCATGGGTTGAGTTGGGAATAAGGGTAGTGGTTGTGGTGCAATGATTTGTTCTAAGTTTGGGTCTGCGGCAGTGGTAGCTAGTATGTGGAAATTGGCCAATCGTCTATTGATTATATACTGAGTCTGGGCATTCATCTCCCTATTTGCAGCTGCTAAAGCTCGTTGCTGCTGTAACTTCCTCATTCTTTTCCTACGCTCGTGTGCTCCCCGACTGAACCATCCTCTCTTTTTGGTAAGGAATGGCTCATCGGATTGCGCTTTGAATATGAAAATCCCCTCTTCTGTGTCAGCTGAATACCCCGAGGGGGTAGGCTGGGAAGAAGTTCCTTCATCTCTAGGAGAACTAGACAATTGACGATAGGCGTCCGATGGTCCTTGATCACTCATACTGTAAACTAACAGATTTTCAAATAACACAAAATGATAATATACACGTATGCACATAGTCACATAGATTATTTCCTAACAGAATTGGCAATTTCAATGTCAGCAGAACACTTTTGTGGCTGAAATCAGTGGCTGTAGCTCTGATACCACTCTCTGTCGCAACCCCCGGCCCCTATCTCTTGGGAACAGGCGGCCGCGAGCCAGTATCAGTGGTATCGGTGTTTATCATTTTGGCAGCGGAATTTACATCAGGACCATAGTTAGGAAATATTTTATCAGAGTAAAATACCACATTTTTATAATTGTAAATACATGGGAAATTTCCAAGTTTCCATTACAAACATGTTTATAGGGATAAACCCTAATTTATTGAAATAAAACATCTTCTTTATTTAGGTAACTTTTATAGCCACTTTTCCAAGCCTTCAGTACTGTCCAGCTGGCTTCTAATTGGCGTTCACATTTTGTTACCTGAAACGTGTTTAAAAACATTTTATCAGCAAGAAATACTGGCGAGTGAATCCCAATTTAATCAAGAAAAGTTTTAACACTTTACAGCATTGAGGGCAATCCAGCAATTACATTTGTTTACATCTACTTTAATTACCACCCACGGCACTATCAATCCTGACTTGTGGTAATGTTACTACTCACAGTATAGCAACAAATTTTGTATACAAAACCCCAACATACCGACAATAATTGTAGAATCACAAATACTCAATCACTATTAATTATAGTTTAAAATAAGTGAGGTTTTGTAAAAACAGTTCACAAAAAGGTTTCACAAAAAGAAGGATTAACTCACAAAAAGGTTCACAAAAAGAAGGATTAACTCACATTTCTACTTTAGGTATATCCGTGTGACTTCCTGATTATAATCTATTAATTAAACAATGTACACGCGTTAGTATAATAACCCAAATTTACATTAGTTATACCCTCCCCGAGACAGAACTCCAACGACTGAGTCAGGTAGAGCCTTGACATGCGTTACGGAGCACTAGATCAATCGGGCAGCGTATCTAATATGTAACCGGGGGTTATGATACTTACATCAAGGCAGAGCTTCGCTAATTAGGGGTATAATACCCGAGTATTAATTCTAATATTCAGATTTGAGAGAGAGAGAGTTATAATTTGAACGATTTCCACTGAATGCCGATGCCCTCTATTTATAGTGCTGATCAGATGGTTTCTCGCGCCCCGCGACAGAGACAAGGGGGTCTGTCGCGCCTCGCGAGCTAGGCTAGGGTAGGTCCTAGCTTGGCTGACTCGGCTACTAGCTTCGACACGCACTTGACACGTGGCAGCTCAGGAGGCGGCCTGGTGGCCAGGCGCTCGCACCCCGCGACAGACCTAGGGGTGTCTGTCGCGCCCCGCCAGAGCCTCTTAAATTTTGTTTTTATTTAATTTTTATTAAATTAAAGGTATTTAGGGTCGTTTTCTCGTATACGGGGTGTATTTTATGACATATAGGGACGTTCTAAATATTTTAGGAGGGTTGTTATAATTTGCGAGAGGTGGTGTGGCAGATTTCGATAGTTTAGATTAATGAAAGGATTTATTGACCATATGAAATCATTATAACTTTACCAGTTGTAACTTCACGCATGATTATCAATTAAATAGGTCGGTTACAAAAGCTTGAAACGAAAATGAGACATGGAAACAAAAAAGTGAAGATTTGAAATTGTAGAAAGATGTTGAAGTGTTTGAAAGTCATTTAATTCATATTCTCATATGCACCCCTAGAAGGTAGCTACGGTAGTGCGACGGCTGATGCGGGTCAGAGGAGGTAATTGACGGAAATGATGATGGCGGACAGAGATGCGGTGAGGTGTTCATAGTGATTTGATTCTGATTCACGGTGGACGTCTTCAGAATTTTGTATCGACGTGGGGGAGGTTTGATCAGGATAATTTGCGAGTGGTAATATGGAGGATTTTGATCATTTGGATCAATGGAAGGTTTAATGTAAGACCCGTCTTCTATTATATATTTTTTTCCATTTGAATCCATAAAAGTTTGCTTTGACTTTCATTGTTTGCAAAAAAGCGAAGTTATCAAAAAGTGGCGAATGGTTTTAAATGAAATGCAATTCTCATTTCTATTTCTTAAAGAAGCATAACAAAAGCCGAAGTTAACAAGTTCATGAAGTGTTCGGTTCTTGACGTGACTTAATCTTCATCCAGTGCTTAAACTTAGGTTTTACCTATCATAAGATCTCATTCAAACGACTAGTAATTAAATTATTTGAACGAAATTGTTAAAACCAAACAGAGAAACAATTTTTTTTGAAAATTGGGTGTGCCTGCGACACGCGGAGGAACAAGCTCTCCCCTTCGCATGTCACTAGGAGGCTAATTTGACTTTTTCTGTTGACGGGCTCCCCCACGACACACAAATGAGCCTGGTCTCTCCTTCGCTTGTCACGGGGGATGCCATTTTATAGAAAGTTACTAGTGTTTTCAAATTTCCCACACTTAACTAATTTTTCTAATTGTTCATCAAGTTTGTACCCAAATTGGTTCAAACCTAAATTATTTCACTTGGGATTTTTCTTTACAAGTTTTAAACATGTAATCCACTACCCGAACCCAGATTCTTTAAATTTCACTTCCTTTATTCAGTTTGGTGTTTTTACCCAAACCGACCTGTTAGGATGCATTCTAGTTTATGCCTCGTATATTCTTGTCAAGGTTTTCCCTTATTTCCCCAACCACAACCATAGTTATGGTTGGTTCTTTGGATAAACCTTAGCATTCCAATACCATCTTTCGGCTTGACATTTTACCCAAATCGACTCGTTACGAGCCTTTAAGCATTTTAGCTCAAGCCTCCAACATTCTGTATTAATGTTTCCTCATTATCTCCCAACCACAATCGAATGGGGTTTTCACATCTTTACAAAAAACCTACTTCATAACATCCCGTCATATATGAATTTCTACCCAGTTCTCTACATTATAGTTATAACTCTATTGCAATATCAAACAACACTCAATTTCTAAGAATTCAAGTTAGACTCACAATCTACCATGAATCCTTCAACACCAAAAGTCTCACCATATGAGAATCTACCACATACCTTAGGTTTGAATGACGTTAGGGACTTGAAATCTTTAAACATACAAGCTAAACACCTAGATTTCACTAGATTCTTCAAAATTAAGTTTTTGCTACCCCCCTTCCTTCTCTAGTCGACCAAAACACACAAGCAGTGGCGCATGTTAGAAGGGGCCGGGAGTGGCGCCCGACCCCCCGAACTTTTCGCTCAGTAGTATTATGTATGTAGTTTTCGTATAGAAATTTTTTGGTATATACGTTTTCGACCCCCGGTTCAATAGAAATTTTTGGGTATATACGTTTTCGACCCCCCCCCCCTCCTGTCGAAAATCTCAAGCTTCGCCACTGCACACAAGTGTGTGTCTTTTTTTTATAAATTTCATCTTTTATTCATTTAACTTCTTATTTGTAAAACTTTAGTCTCTTATGTTTAGTTAGTTATTTAGTTTGGGCATCTCTTACATATTCTATTATCATAAGGAATTATAATTAACTTGCATGGTTAAATATCCCTAGTTTAGGATCCTTTAAAAAGGACAATATCTATTCATGTTAATACGTTGCATTGTGTTTTAAATTGTTATGTTCGGTGTTTTTCTTGGCAAAACAACCCAAAACATCATGCCTAAGTCGAAAACATGATGCATACATGTCAGTATCTATGCCTTCTGACATTTCTCACGAAAAAAATGTCTTTTTTACAGGAACCTCACCCCATGTTAACGTATTATAATAACATGGCAATTGAGTTTCTTATTTTGGGGGTGTTACATTTAAAAGACCATATGAAATCATTATAAGTTTACCGGTTTTACCTTCACGCAATCAATTAATAGGTTGGCTATGAAAACTTGAAACGGAAATGCGCCATTGAAACAAAATTACGAGATGGTTTGAAAATGCAGAAAGACAATGAAGTGATTGAAATTCTAATAATTTAATTCATATTTTCATATCCAATCCTCAAATGTTATGCAACTTACGAATCATGGAATACGAGTCTTGTAATGTGTGTCAATTAGACGTTTGATGTCTCATTTATGACTTATTACATTAGTTATGATCACAACTCGTTCATTGCGTTTGTACAAATTACTTCTTGCACTTTCAGTTAAAATATATTCTTAATCAAGTCGTGGAATATGAGTCTTGTATTATGTGTCTTGCATTTTCCTTTTATATTTATTATTTATTATATTTTTGTTCAACTTGTTTGTCTAAAAAATAGACCTAAATGCAAACATAAATTGAACAGATACATTAATGATATCTAGAAATCGAATCTCGAAGTGTTATTATCTTCAATGCTTTCATGATTAAACCGAAATAACCGCAATTACATCGTTTCATGTTATATTATGAGGTACTCTCTCAATAGAACAATCAACTTTTTCATAACATCGAGTTGTTTTTCACCAAATAGTTTTCCCAATACTATCATGTGGTTCAAGACATAATACTTCTCTTAGAAGTTTCGAACCATTTATAAATTGCAAAAGACATGTTTTATTCGTTCAAAACAATTTTTTGTTTTGCAATTGTTTTAAACTTAAACTATATATATTTATGTTTTGATTACAAAATTAAATCCATAAACTCCAAAATAGTTTTATTAAAAACAAAACACTATCTAACTCGCTCGTTAGAAAGATAAAATGATTATAAATCATAATCATTTTATCAAAAATAGTTAATCACAGTGAAACCAATTCTAACTCGCTCGTTAGAGAATAAACGAATATAAATTGTTAAAATTGGTGGTTTTAAGATAAACTAATTCTACTACGCTCATTAAAACTTAAATGTTCAACAAACATTCAGAATACTCTGTTTTTTATAAAGTAAATTGTTTCTAACCCGCTCGTTAGAAACTAAACAAATATACTTATCGTCATAAGCCCTTTTGGTTTATATAAAATAAACTGTTTCTAACACGCACATTAGAAGTAAACGATTAGAATTATCTTCATAAAGCCTTTCAGTTTAAATAAAATATACTGTTTCTAACATGCTTATTAGAAATAAATGATAGAACTTCATAAGGCCTTTTGTTTTATAAAAATAATATATCATTTCTAACACACTCGTTAGAAATAAAACATTGCCAAAATTGTATTTATTGAAAATAAACCGTTTCTAACCTGCTTATTAGAAATAAACGATTACAAAATTCGTCTTAAAGTTTATAAAAAAAACATTTCTAACACGTTCATTAGAAAAATAAAGAAATACAAAATCGTTTAACGTTTATTAAAATAAACTATCTTCAATTAAATGATTTAGATACCACGGCATAAACTCCAGTATTAAAATCAACCGTTTCCAACTCGATCGGTAGAAAATATAAAAGTTTAGATCAAACCGTTTCAAGTTTATTATTTTAGTGATTATTTTAGAAAATATAAAATAATTGTTTCTCACCCGCTCATTAGTGATTATTTTGTAATAATAATGTTTTCTAACACCCAAACGTCATTAAAACTTGTTAGTTTTACTAACTAATTATTTTTAACATGCTCGTTAGAAATTATAAATGTTTTAAAATTTATTATTTTACACAATTAGTCATATCTAACATGCTTGTTAGAAAATCTAAATGTTACAAAATTTTTTATTTTGTAACAATAATCATTTCTAAAACGCTCGTTAGAAAGTATAGTTGTTTTAAAACTTATTATTTTACAAAATTAATCATTTCTAACACGCTTGTTAGAAAAAAAAAACCCAAATGTTGAATCACACATTCATATTGTAACACGGCATCAGATTAAAAACTGTACTACATTCATAAATTAATCCGACTCGTTTGTACTACATAAATATTTCCCAAAATATATTTATAAGTTTTTAACAGAAATCACACTTAATATTTTAAACTTTCATAAACCCAAAAATCCTTTACAAGATGGTTTTTAAGATTAACCGAACTATGTTCACGAAAGTTTGTTTTAAGTTTATAGGAAGTGGGTTTACCTTTATTAGAATAATATTCAAAATATATAATAAAAGGCTCCCATTATTCATATGAAATATAATAGTATAATATGATTACAAAGCTAGATGAAAAATAAATATAAAATACAATTTTATATGTACCGAATGTGATTCAACCACGTCTTTGGTGGGTGCATCAAATGTGATTCATCTAGTGTTCATGAAAAATAAATATTAACAGTTTTTTGTTTAGAATCATGTTTGACACTGAACCCTTAAAACAAATTATGTGTATCCAACGCGTTTGTTTCCTAGTGTACAATAACCGGAACATTATGTATACTGACGGAGATGGCTCTCGCGCCCAAGATTGCAATCAGGTATAATTGTGTTCTAAATTATGTGGAAAAATATAAAGATGAAGTTGGTGATGATGGAAAAATTAGAGAGCACTCCTCTCTAAATTCTAGAAAACTTTGTACACAAATAAATTTCTCTATAATCTCTCTTTCATCTCATTTTTCCTATTTTATTTTTTGTATCCAACAATTAATCATAACATTCTTTTTATACTCAAAACCAAAACTTCATATTTAATTTCTATTATTTAAATATAATTATAACAATAAAAACCTTCATTGTAAGTCAAATAAAGAATTATTTTGATTTATAACATGTTAATGTGATAGTAAATAAAATAGTAAAAAAGTTTCATAAAATAATCAATTTATGACAAAGATGAATTTATACTAGAGTTATCAAAGTTTAGAAGTCTTTACTTCAACCCTCATCATCGAGAATCAATATCTCATTTATCTCAGCTTCGATTTGGACGTGGTTAGGTCACTTATGAAACTCTCACATCATAGAATATAAACCTATAAATAATTATCTATATTAGTCATACATAAATACAATTATTTACTGTTCAAAATTAGTGAAAAATCAATTCCACTACTATTTTCCAGCTGTAAAGACCACATAAATGTTAAGTATCAAGATCGACTTCAAATGATTTGGGATTCACTCGAACAAAGACAGGGAAACGAAAACATAGTATAACAACGATGACGAAACTGAAACAATGATTTGAAGCACAAAGATAATGTGTTTGCAGAAATTAAGATAAACAAATTCAGATAATGATAATATATATCGTACATAATCAATGCGGCAATCCATGTATATATACGTATCGATTCAATCAAATTTTGGCGCCATGTGGTTTAACGTATCATATATATAGCTACCATCTTTACTGCCACTAACCCAATCAGAATCAACTACCTATACGGCCACTAACCTTATTCTAATTATAAGGGGACCCGGGGTGGAAGCTTGTTACCCCGTGATGATGTTGTATAACGCGTTATACAATTTTTCACACCACAGCCACTCAATTTAATAACGCGTCAATTTTATAACGCGTGCTATTTTTTATAAGTAATTGGTATTGAGTGGTGAGGGAAATAGGTGGTTTTGAGGAAAATCGTTGGATGTGGTGCCGAGTGATTGACATTTCCACTAAAATCAATATCTAGTGATGGAATAGTGCTTGATGACATGGCAGAACTTGATTAGAAGTTGTGAGTAAGTGATAAATGATGAGTGATGACCACCCCTACCCCTAACAGGGTCTCAAACTCAAACTAAAACTACAAAAAATAGTTTTATATTTCATTGAATTGTTATTTTCTTAACTGTTTTATAACTTTTTAATATTCAAATATCAGGATGTAATATTAATTTCATATAATTAGGTTGGGTCACCTACTAATAAATCTGGAAGACTGGAACCCAAGACGTAAAACTCCAAATAAATCTAATACCTGAATTCCTTCCCAGAAACCGGGTTCTGTATCCATTTAGAATATCACATTGACTTTAAGTTTTTCTTATCATTCCTTCCTAAGATTATCTAGATTTTCCAACCCATAAAAGTCACCAATAGGCAGAAGGCTCGAAGACCTATTTGTATTTTAGTGTAATTTAAGGTGAAAAAATTATGGAATGGATGTGAATGCTCTTACATAGTTTATACTTTTGTTTTATTTTTAGCATTTTAGTGGCTAAATCACAAAATATCTAATTCTACTACTAAGTCTACACCTTATGTTCACCATGAGACTTAAAGCCTTGATCTCATAGCTAGAAGGAACAGCTTACTAACACACACTAACTTTGCGAGCTTTAAGGTGTTCATCCACAGGGTTTAGGATGATTTATGGATGTTAGTATAAATGGAGTTGTAAGAAAAAAATAAAAACAAACAAATAATATACGTTTATTAAATTTAAATTTGGATAATGAAGACCCTAAACTTTTATATTGACTAACTGCATTTCATTTGTTTTTTAAGAAGAATGTTACTTTACATCTATATATACTCCAAAATTACATCAACTTGGTTATAATTTACTCCTTGTACGTCTGATATTGTATCTAAGACCTTCCACCAAATAAGCTTACACATCTACCATTTCAAACGATGGCAATTGTCTTTCATTTGTTAACTGTAAATGATAATTAGAATAAAGAGTAAATTGTCATTTTACTTCATGAGTTTTGATCTAAAATGTCACTTTAGAAAGAGTAACTTGTTATTTAAGTCCCTGGAAAAAAAAAATTATTTGACTAAAATGACAATTTACTCTAGAAGAAAATATATAAGTAGTATCATTTTAATAAATTAATTTAATAACGAAAGTTAAAACCCATAAGGTTAAATGGTGTGGTCGTGAACCAAATAATCACCACTAACCTCTACGTCAGCATCATGTCATGTCACCCCACCTTTATCCACCAACCTATATGGTCACTATTTTTCCCACCAATCAAAATCACCTAATTAATTAAAAGAGGGTCACGGTTGTCATGGATTAAATCATATGAACCATCTTGGTTTGAGAAAGGAAACGGTGTACCACGAGAATCACGTCGCATGTAACAATCCAATCCACCACCCATAGCCTAATAATACGATGATTATTATTATATAAATAGAAAAAAAGTCAATAATATGATATATAGCATATCCTCACCTATCCGCATTAATTGATTTATCTTATGAAATTAACTGGCATTATTAATTAGTATATCTTTGTGATTGAATTAGCATAAACTGATAATAATATATTATTACAAACGGAGATACGCAGAATCCATTAAATTCTAGATAATTACTGTACAGCAAGCATTGGTGTGAACATTTTGCTTCCAACTCTTTGATATTAATGTATCACCAAAAAAAATGAATACTAAATACGCACCTGACAAGACGTGGGTATACCTATTTGTCATGTTAAAATAACAGCTATATTAGTCAAACACATAGATGTAATATTTTAAGGCTTGATGAAGAATAATTTATTCCATCTTGTTAATATCACAGCATACCGATATCAAAGTGTGTAAAATTACGACACTTTTTAAATGTCGAGGATTTGATTATTTCTAAATGGCAAATTTCTTTTATGCCTTTCATATGTGAGATTTGAAAATAAAACCTTCTCTCAAACATAGGTGTTTAAAGGTTTTGTTTTTGTTAATGAACCACTGCTCCATTAGTGTCGATGGTTTGAATTATGCGGTAGACAACTCTCTAAAATTAAAAGTGAATTAGATTGTTGTTAAAAGGAAGACTATCTTCTTATTATACTATATATTGACATTTAATCCTGTAACAATAAGTAAGAATGTGAGACTTAAGAGTCCCGTGAGACTTCATATTTTTAAAACCTAGACTTGGCATGACACATGCCTTATTCCTCGTCAATATTGCGGGCTGACCAGGGGCGGACCTACCCACTGGTGTGGGTGGGCGGCCGCACCCCTTGAAAAAAAGATGTAGGGATAAATTTCGCGCAAAATCCCGACCGCAATTTAGGGTACCCCATGGAAAATTTCAACCGCCCCCTTATAAAAAAATCTTATGAATTTATAATCTAATACTGACCTACAAGATGCTAATGCAACAATGAGTCAAGCGAACGAGATAATGAAGAAAGAACTTGAAGATTTGAAAGCGTGTGATGAAAGCAAATCAAAGCAGCTTGATATGTTGTATGCTATTATTGAAGATCGTCTGGGAATCAATGTACATGCAGCATATGATGAAATTGGCATCCGAAGAGCTGAGGCTCGGAGGATGGAAAGACAAAGATTAGATGCAGAAGAAGCTGTAAGGGCTACACTTGATAAGGGTAAGAACATAGCAGATGAAGAAGTGTTGGAATCCTCATCTCAACAGGAACAGAAACAGCCTGAAATTGAAGTTCAAGTTGAAAATGTTGAAGTTCATGCTGCTGAGATTGAAATGAATGTTGAAGGGATCAACAATGAATTTGCTTTAGTTCCTGGTATGTTGTTTACTCTCATTGGTGAACCAAAGCCGTTAATTTACAGTAGAGAGGATAATCTGAAAAGAATTGAAGTTGAAAGATGTCGTCTTGAGGCAAAGAAAGTTAAAGTTGCTGAAATTGTTGATGAAAAGGAAGATGACGAAGACGAAGAGGATGACGACTTCAAAGACATTGATGATTATCACTATGATGGTGATGATGACGATGATCAAGGTGGTGTTGGTGGTGCGTTGATTGTTAGACCACCAGATGTTGAAGATATTGATGATTATTTGAATGATGAACGAAATGAAGAACACGAAGATGCTCAACGTCAGGGGGAGTCTACCTCCGAATCTAAATAGGCAGTTATTCAACAGGTACTCTCCAAAACTCCTAAAGTTATATATTTGACTCATGACGTAGAAGAGGGGGAGTTTGTGGAAAATTGGTCGAGAACGGATATGTTGGATGCTTTGGGTCTGAGGGATGAGAATCTAAAGTTTGATATAGAAGATGAAATTCCTGATGAAGATTATGTGTTTAAGCATGTTGAAAATGCAGATAACTTCAATGATGTGGTAGTGGAGGATGATACGTCAGATTCTGAAAATGATGTTCCGCCACACTATGAGGGTCTTGATGATGACTTTCCTACATTTACTGAGTTGTTTCGAATTCATAATGAAGACGATTTAAGAAGGAAAGTGGCAGAAAAGATAACAACTGAAGGTCCTCCAAAGGTTCTCACTGAAGAAGAACTTAGAGAAGAAAGAAAAAGATGGTTCAAGAAGCCTTTAGTCGAAGAAAGAAAGTTTAAGAGACCGCTGAAATTCTTCACTGGGCACCCGAATGAATCACTTGGTGATATTCTGTCTTGGGGTTACTTGGAAGATATGTTGGTTTATCTTATCAAGGGAGAACATGGTGTTCAGTACTTTAAATACTTGAAAGACATGGTGGGACATGGAAGAGTTGGTCAAGACGAAGAATTTACAACAATGTCTTCACGGTCCTGAAGTGAGATTTTATGAACAACGGCTGTGGAGGTACATCAAGTATCAAGCGACTCTGAACTTTCCTGATTGGAAACATCACAGGCCAAAGCGTATTGAGAAGATTGATCTAGTAACAGGTGAAAAAGACATCACGCTTCATATTCGTAAGCCTCGTTGTATGAAGAACATGCCCCTGAAAGCTATGGAACAAGATTTTTACAAAGACTTCAAAGGGTGGGTTCTGAATCCAAAGACGGTTGAAGCGATGATTAATCTGTTTGATGGTAAAGAATGGAGATATATTCATGTGTTAGATCCAATGTGGCCGGTCAACTGCTCGAAGAAAGATTTTGTATGTCTTTTCTTCAACAAAATCATGTACTAAGAAGCAGATAAAGAGTAGGCACAAAGATTTTTGAAGCTTGTGAATGTTTGTTTTGAGAAAGATATCAACTCTGGACGCTACTGGGAATCTAAATGGCAAGACTTAGAGTTAGAGGAGTTTCTGAAAGAGGAACGTCGAAATGAACGGATTGAGAAGTAGATGGCTGATGCTGCAAGACGTGCAAGATGGAAATTAGAATGGCCAGTAACTGACCAAACACTAATAGAGTCTGAAGAACATAACATTCCGAAATGGTCAAATTCAATGGAGGGATCAAAGAAAAACGTGAATGGTGGGTCAATGTTGGAAGACATAAACAGCAACAAATGTTAGCTGAAAGAGCGGCAGAATGAAAGAGGAAGTACAGGGAGAAGAGAGACAGCAGGAAGCACTGAGAGAAGACTGTATGAGATGACTACAACTACATCCAAGTGGGAGTCTGTAGATGCATACGTCTGTAGCCTTCGTCGAGTATTGACTCTTATATGTAATTATGTTTAAACATGTTTGGTTTGATTGTGTTATGTATGCCTTCGTGCGAAGGGAAGTAGTATAGTATAGTTGGTTCGAAGGGAACATTGCCCTAGCTTCGTACGAAGCCGCCATGGCTTCGTACGAAGGCCCTTGAAGTCTATAAATAGGGGCAGTGGGTTCTGACCAATGGTAACTTTTGGCATTTTGATCCGAAGTGCTGCCAAATTTCTCCCGGCTCTGTATTTTGCTAAATCATCAATGAGAACGTACTTTAACGGTGTATGCTTGATCTTTATGTCTACTACACGCACTGTCACACCCCGACCGCGTAAAACAACAAACCGTGGCGGAAACGTCTGGGAGTGCTGTAACAGAATTATTGTTTCACAACACAAGGTATTTAAAGTTTGGTTTTATTTATTAAATTGTTTACATTGTCTTGGATATAAGAGAAACATAACGTAAATTAAATTGTTCTTGCTTCATTTTAAGTCACTAAGGCCCAAGTCCGCCTAAGTGTGTCACGATCGTCATCAAATGTTAGCTACTGAAACACATGTGAAAATAGGTACGTCAGCATAAAAATGTCTGTGAGATACATAGGTTTTGTTGATGAATGACTCATGACTTGTAGTTAAAAGTAGTGTTTAACAAAAAGGTAGTCATGAATCTTATAAAGCGTTTTCTTTTATAAAATCATGTGAAAATCAATATGAAAATCAGATGATAATAAAAGAATGATGTATGGTTAGATAAATAACCAAGTGAAAATGAGTTTGTATATAATATGTCATTTGTAAAACAATGTCTTGTAAACATAATGTAATGTCTTTGTCCTTGTCCTTGTTGAAGTGGTTTAAATAACGCTACGATATGTAATATCATAAAAGCACTTATATATAGGAAGTATCAGCGGCGTATCCACCATGATTTTATCATATTACACACGCCTCGTTATTTAAATCACTTACTAAATAATCACCAAAATGTCTTGTTAACCAATTGTCAAAATGTTATAAGTAAACAGTGTCCAATGTTAAGTGTAAACCATGTCTTTTATAATCAAGTGTCTTGTATGGAAAGTAAAAAGTATTTACTCAAACCATATGTATAATGTTAATGTATAACCAAATGTCAAGTGAAACCAAGTGTCATATACAAAACAATGTCCTTGAATAAACCATAGTTTAAATCAAAAGTTATGTTTTGCAAAATCAATGCTTTATTGTTACGAACATTTATGCAGTAGTGTTTATCGCATACATTCAAGCCTTGAGACTGTCAGATAAACCCTTAACAAGTTAAAGGTTTATCAATTATGTATATCGGATTCTGTCATTCCCTACTTCCAAATAAACCTAGGAAGTCGGGAACGGGATTTGTCAAGTCCTATGGTACCACTACATACTACCGAGCGGCGTGATCAATGTTAATGAATGTATTTTTGTCCCGTTAAACATACCAAATTTCATACCGAAAGTAAGCATGTCATGTAAAAACCATGTACTAAGTATGCTAAGTAAACATACAAAGTAGAAAATGTAATGTAAACCAAAGTGCCCATATGCTGAGTAAACATATGCAGCAGAAATGTAATGTAAATCAATGTGTCCATATGCTGAGTACACATATGCAACAGAAATGTAACGTAAATCAATGTGCTAGCATGCTCAGTCAACATACATAGCAAAGCATAATTGAAATCATGTACTATACATTTACTAGATGAACATATCAAGTATATGTCATGAAAGTAACAAATAGGCACATGTGTATCACCCCCAAAATATTTGAAAACGGTAAAAGAGGGGACTATGTACTCACTTAAGCTTGCTTAATAGTCTTGGAATTAAGACCAAATAAAGCTCGTAGGATCACGGAACCAAACGGCACCTAATATAGGTAACTACGTTAATAAACCGAACGTAAATTGGGAGATAGGATGGAATGAGGTCTTGTAAACCAAATGAGTATTGGAACTCATATAATATGGTTTAACCAAGCCTACATTCTGATTTGATACCTATCCTAAGTGCTTTTGACCCTTTACGACTCGTTAAGGTAGTTTACGCTACTTTAACGTGTCGTTCGCGCAAAAGCACGTTCGGATGGTCTAACTAGCCTTATGACAAGTATTATATTCCCTACTATGTTTAATAATGTTGCATAATCAGTTTAAATGTTAAAATTTAAGTTACATATGCTTAAAATGAAATTATGCGCAAGAAGGGCATTTTGGTCATTTTCCTAAGGCATATAAACTACCTATCATACAACTAACTAACCGAAGTGTCCATAAGGTATAACCTCGGAAGGTTATTCCCTATACAACTATGGTCACAAAATATGTTTGGTCAGATCCTAATGATCGACCAAACGGGTCGGGTTTGAAAGTCTAAGTGGTTGTTTAGACAGCTTGACTTACGACCCTAAGTAAGCACTAAACTAGAAGTGACGAGTTAAACATGTTAAAACATGTTTAACTAAGTTAGAAAACTGATTTGATATCAAAACAAAGTGTTTTTTATACCCGAAAATAGTTTCGTCGCAAAATGCACATAATCATGCATTTTGACCGAAACTTTAACTCGTCACTTCGACTAGTCAACGTGGTAATCAGTAGGTATAGTCGCAAGGGACTATAACCATCGTGGGTACGCTCACGTTGCAAATTTCAAACGAACTTTGTCTTGACCAAATCATGGTCAAAGTAGAAAGTCAAACACTATTTGACTTTCTTGCTTGAAATAAATAACCAAGCATGAAAGAACACTTACAAGAGTCCAAGCTTGGAAAGAAGACTAAGAAAACTCAGGTAGGTGGCCTTCAACAAGGTGATTGCCTCCACTTAGAGTTTATAGAGAAGAAAGAAGTGAATGAGCAAGGATTGAAGCAAATGAGGTGGGTATTTATAGGAAATCAAGCACCCTTTGATCATTGCCAAGTAATGGGTAAACTACAGTGCTTTCTTGGTCTCCAAGTTAAGCAACTGCAAAATGGCACTTTCATTCATCAAAGCAAATATGAAAAAGATCTTTTAAACAAATTTGAGATGAATGATTGCAAACCACGTAGTACACCCATGGCAACCACAAAGCTGGCCATGTCTGATGAAAAGGATGATTTGGTTGATCAAACATTATATAGAAGCATGATTGGGTCTTTATTGTACCTAACTGCATCTAGGCCAGACAACATGTTTGCAACATGTGTTTGTGCAAGATCCCACTCAGCACCTAGGAAATCTAATCTCATTGCTGTAAAAAGGATATTCAGATACATCAAAAGTGCTCCCACACTTGGTATCTGGTACCCTGCTAATGGGAATGTTAAGCTTTCAGGTTTTTCAGACAGTGACTTTGTTGGATGCAACCATGGTTGCAAAAGTCGCTAGGCGCTCCCTAGTCGGTCGACCGGGGAGTTAAGAGTACTCGGCCTAGGCGGAGAGTACACGGGGAGTACTCGGACATGCCAAATTATAAAGAAATTAGTTTTTGGAAATTAAATATATGTCAAATAACATAAATTTACTAATATTTACAACAAAATACGTGAAATTGATATTCATTCTTTAATATTATAGGCATAGAAATTTTGGTTTATTTTATTTTAAGTCAAACTCGGCCCGAGTTGACCTACTAGATCCTATTTTGGCCGATGTTGACCGCATTTGATCGATTCCGAGTAATTAGTCGGAGTTGATGAAAGTCGCCTCGGCAGCCTACCTTGTAGCGACTACTCGGGGAGTACTAGGCCTTGGAGACCTTGTTTTACAACCATGGATGCAACACAACCAGGAAGTCTACATCAGGGGGGTGCCAATTCCTAGGTGATTTCTTAGTGTCTTGGTAAATCAAAAAGCAAGCAGTTGTTTCTACATCCACTGCTGAAGCAGAATGCATTGCTGCTGCAAGCTGTACAGTCCAACTGTTGTAGCTTCAAAATCAACTACGGGACTTTGGTATAACTGCTTAAAAGACACCTCTTATGTTGGATAGTCAAGCAGCTGAAAATATCATCAAAAATCCAGTCTCTCATTCAACCACCAAGCACATTGACATCAGACATCACTTCATGAGGAATTGCTATGAAAAAGGTTTGATTTCTCTGCATCATGTTCCAACTAAGGATCAGCTGGCAGATGTGCTAACAAAAGCATTAGACACATCCACCTTTGAAAGCTTGATCTCTAGAATTGGCATGCTTAACATGAACTAACAAGCAAAATCTTGTTCTTCTATGAATAAAAAGCATTAAAATGTTTTCAGAAAATCAAAAACCCATCCTTAAAAATAGTTAAAATGAAATTTTTCATTAATCCTTAAAAGTATGTCCATATCCACTGTTTAGTTCAAACATCTGATTGTTGAAAATTCACCCACTGCTGAAAGACAACCTCTGTTTCTTCATTTTCTTTGTTGACCACTGTTGACCAAACATCAGTGCTTCAACCACTGATGTCTATCCACTGATAGTTAAAATCAGACATTGTTCTCGCTTTTCACTATAACAACTCGTATCAAAAGTCCTAATTATTATTTTACTTTGTCCAAAAGGAAACCCTAATTGAGACACCCAAGTGATTCTGTACAAACCCTAAAATTTTCAGAATAATCAGAATCAGGATCAGGGCCCCTAAAACTCAGGGGGGGTAAAACCCTAGTTACGATTATCTAAATAACTTGTTGTCAGTATCGAATTTTAAGAATCCGTCAAGTCAGCAAGGCTAGTTAGGGACGTGGCTACCCTATGATAGGGTATGACCCGTCGCGTCACGCGACGCCCATAGGGGTACCCCTCGCGTCACGCGAGGGGGGTATAAATAGGGGTGTTTGGGACTTGAATTCTGGAGTTAAAACGACGTAAAAACTCGTTATATACACTGAGTTACGCTCTGTTTACTATCAAAACACACACGAATCACAAATCGTTGCCGCAATACAGGGTAATAACTCGATCGCTGATACGATTCAATGTCCGATCGATTAAACTATCCAATGGATGTTTAAGTGCTGCCCACATTAGGGTTTATGCTTTGTCATTCGTTGTTAAATCAATGGATGTTTAAGTATCGCACTTTGTCATTCGATGTGAGGGTTTAATCTCGTGAGTTATCGTAAATGCTGTATTAAGTTACTAACCGAGTTGTGTGCATGTTATTAAATTTAGGTTAAAAGGCTAATCAGTAGGCTAGGCTCTGCTCAAATTAAATCTGCAATGTGAGTCATTCTCTTTTTATCAAATTACTTTCAAAATCATGTTTATTTTCAAAGGTTATAATTACAGGGATTAAGTTTATGTAATCACCAAATTGCCAGTATGTGGGGTTTTGTATACTAATATTACTTGATAATCTTTGCCATTGGACAAACGGGTGGCCAATGGTGATATGACCATAGTCACAGATCCGGTCGAGTGACAAATACTGTGGGTAGTTGGTTGATATCTGAAACATTGTAATCTCCCATAATACTGTAAATTATAACAAACAGGTCGCTTTAGTAAATAGAATGATTCACCAGTATTTCCTGCTGACAAAACCTTTTTCAAACATGTTTCAGGTGATCTGTTGTGATCCAGGGAAAGTGCCGTGGAGCACTACAAGCTTAAGAAAGTGGCTCAATATAAAATAAGGAAACATGTTTTGTAAAATAAAGATTTCTCCGTGAAATCTTGTGATTCTAAATTACTGGGATTTTATCCCGAGTTGTGAAATAAAATAATCGGGAAATTGCAATTTTAACAAAAGATCCTGAAGAAAACTTCCGCTGTTAAATCAATTAAATAAATACCACGGGATTTTCTGTCCCGCGGATCCTGAAACGGGTAAAACCGGGGCGGGGGCCGTGACAGAAAAAGGTGGTATCAGAGCCACTGATTTAAGCCAATTAAGTATTTAGAAAATACTTAATTTTTCTACTTGTCATTTTGTGATTTTGTGTTTTCTTATTTGAATATTTGTATACAGTATGGGTAAGCAAAAGCTGTCAAACATCTATCTTAAATTAGATAGGTCATCCAACGAGAAGGGAAGTTCATCCCAAACCAAATCCTCAAATCACTCTGTAATTCCTGAGGAAGGAATATTTGTGCGAAAGGCACAATATGAAGAACCACTTTCTCCTAGTAAAAGAAGTCTGATTATTAGGAAAAGTAAAGAGAAAATAAAGAAATCCCGAGAAAAGAAGATTAAACAGGAAACCCAGGAATTAACCAGTAAAACACCTTGGGAGGACAAGTTAGATGAGAAATGGGCAGATCTTTATATGCTAGCTACTGTAGCAATTAATGCAAATCTTTAAATAATTTGACCTAAGTCTTAGCACTTTTATCACCTACAGTCCAGAAACCTTATTCAGTAAATAAATAAATTTACAATAAAAACCTCGTGTGTTTTAGTTTTCAATTGTTTTGTAGTTAACCAGTCTGAAATAATATTTAAAGGTTTTTCTATGAAATTTTGTTATAATTTTTAAATTAGTAATTGTGTGTATTTTGCATAACAGCATGAGTGACTTGTCTGACCCCCTTCAGAATTTAAATCTCTATCTGGTAAAAATAGAGGTTTCCAGAGATTTCAATAGGTATATACCTGACATAGAAGAACCTATTGAATTCAATGCTCCACCTCCGGAGAAACCCAAGCCCAAGAAAAGGAGGAGATTTGTGGGATGGAGACGGGTGCGTAGAAGGAAACCTGCCACTAGAAAGATTCCCAAAATAGAAAATCCCTTAGACAAAGGGAAGGAAATTGAAGTCGGGGAAGAGTCTAGGCAGATGGGAATACAGTTTGAAGAATATTCTAAGCAAATAGAAATGGAGATTGGAGGAGGATCTAAACAAACCCAAATAGAAATGGGAGAAAGCTCTAAGCAAAATCAGGAAATGACATTGCAGGAAGAGTTGGATTTTATATTGGCAAGCTGTGATACTATTCAGCCTGTCAATAGAAATGTTTTTACTCATCCTATTGAATCTCAACTACCAATAAACTTAGAACCAGCAATCCCAGAACCTATAATCCACACCCAACCTTTAGGAATGGACGAGTGGTGGACGAATGATTGGCAGTTCCAAAACCTGCTCAACAGTCCTTATTCCTTTCTCCCTCAATTCGACCCTGAACCAATACCTAATCCACCCATGAGCAATGAGAATTTAGTTGAACTCCGCCACTTTGGCGAAGAACTGGTAGATGCCGGAAATAGGATCAGGGAAGTAGGAGAACAGATCTCCTGGAAGTACGATGAGAGGGAACGCCGTTAATAAAATACCAACTGACAAAGGATTGTGGGTTTATGAAACTAGGGTTGTGTAATAGTAATAGTAAAATCAGTCTGTAAAATAACTACAAATAAAACTTTGTAAGATAATAGTGTGTATTAATGCATACTATAAAATATAAAAATGGGAATCGAGAAATCGATAGTTTTGGCTATATGTGTATTGTGAAATTTGTATGATGATTTTGTGTATAATTGTTATTTATTTGATACTAATAAATTATATAAATTAATTACCAGATGGAAAACGTTGGTAATGCACCAGTTAACGAAGTTAATCAATCTGAACAACATCAGGAGGATCAATTTCTAAATAGACAAGACATAGAAAATATCGTTGCTCAGGGAATAGCCAATGCTATTCCAGCAATAGTTGCTGCTGTTAGAAATCCAATCGAACCTCAACAAATCATTCCTAGCAAACGTATTTCTGAAGATAACTTCAGCAATAGCGTAAATGGAGGCGGTAATCATACTAATCACGATAATGAACCACGGCAGGCTCCGCTCCCTAAGAAAATGAAAGCTGCAACGCCTGGTTGCACTTACAAAGAATTTCTTGCTTGTAAACCCGCTGAATTTACAGGCAATGAAGGAGCAACTGCAGTACTGCGTTGGTTAGAGAAAACCGAGGCAGTAATTGCAATAAGTAAATGTGACAGGGACGCTCAGGTCATGTATGCGTCAAATCTGTTCAAAGAAGGGGTGCTAGAATGGTGGAACACGGTGTTACAAGCTAAAGGAAGAAATAGGGCCTATGCCATGAACTGGGAAGAATTTAAGAGTCTTGTAGAAAGAAAATTCTATCCCGAATATGAAAAAGATCAAATGGCAAATAAGTTCCTAAATCATCGTATGACGGGTGTAGATTGTCGTGGTTATACTTCGACATTATTTGAATATGCTAGAGTGGTACCAACACTGGCTTCGCCAGAACCGGTACTCATTTCTCGCTATATTTGGGGGTTGATTGGTGAAATCCGCAATATCGTTAAAGCTGCGAGACCTCGTACTATTGACGATGCAGTGGAATTAGCCAACACCCTAACTGATGAACTGGTGCGCACAAGAGATGATAACAGGAAAAAGGAACTGGCTCAGAAAATTACCCAAGGATTTCGTACGGGTAATAACAGCTTCAAGAGAAGAGGAACAGGGCAATCTTCAAACTTGCCATTCTGCAAGAATTGCCGAAAGAAACATTATGGAAGATGTAATGTGACCTGCAACTTTTGCAAAGCCATAGGACATCGTGAAGAAGACTGCAGAAGGAAAACAAGGATCTGCTATAACTGTGGAGAAGCTGGGCATTTCAAAACAGAATGTCCTAAATTGGTCAAACCAGCAGACAACAAAGCCAAGACAGCCGACGGAGCTACCAAGAAGAATGTTCGAGCCTTTCAATTAACTACTCAGGAAGCTGAGATGATTCCTGACGTGATAGCTGGTACGTTCGTAGTTCACAACGTGTATGCAAAAGTATTATTTGACTCTGGTGCAAACCAAAGTTTTATCAATACTTCATTCTGCCAAGCTCTTAATTTACCCTTAACCAACCTTAGGCAGATTTTTACAGTCGAAACGGCAGACGGAAATTCTGTTAGCATAGATAAAGTTTTGTAAAAAGGAAATATAGAACTCTCAGGTCATAAATTCTTTGCAAACCTATTACCTATGAGATTAGCCAAATTTGATGTTGTGTTAGGAATGGATTGGTTAATAGCCAACCATGCTCGAATCCTTTGTGATAAGAACTCCGTAGAGATTCAGGCACCTACTGGAGAAAGAATCATGATTACAGGAGATAAGCCACGCAAACCCATGAAGTTTATATCAGTAATGAAAATTGCTAGTTATGAACGAAAACAAGGAATAGTATATATGATTTCCGTAATCATTAGTACTAAGGGAAAAGAACTTAAGGAAATTCCTGTAGTCTCAGAATACCCAGATGTATTCCCTGAAGAGTTACCAGGATTACCACCAGATAGGGAAGTAGAATTTAGGATTCATCTAATTCCAAGAACTACACCGATAGCCAAGGCACCTTATCGGTTAGCACCCACAGAAATGTTAGAATTGAAAAAGCAATTAGATGAATTACTAAGTAAAGGTTTCATACAACCTAGTTTATCCCCTTGGGGAGCATCAGTGTTGTTTGTGAAAAAGAAGGATGGGTCCATGAGAATGTGTATTGATTATAGAGAATTGAATAAAGTTACAATTAAGAATCGATACCCATTACCCAGGATTGATGATCTTTTCGATCAACTTCAAGGAGCTAGATATTTTTCTAAGATTGACTTACGCTCCGGATACCATCAATTAAAGGTACAAGAAGAAGACATACCTAAAACTGCTTTCAGAACTAGGTATGGTCATTACGAGTTTACAGTCATGCCCTTCGGATTAACGAATGCACCTGCCGCATTCATGGACATGATGAATAGGATTTGTAAACCGTATTTGGATAAATTTGTAATTGTCTTTATAGACGATATGCTTATTTATTCAAAAAGTCAGGACGAACATTGTCAGCACTTGTATGCACTCTTAACTTTGTTAAGAAAAGAAAAACTATACGCCAAATTCTCGAAGTGTGAATTTTGGTTGCAAGAAGTGCAATTGTTAGGACACATGGTGAATCACGAAGGGATTCATGTAGACCCTGCTAAGATAAAAGCAATTACCAAATGGAAGGTTCCACAATCCGCAATGGAAATTAGAAGTTTTATAGGTTTAGCTGGATACTATAGACGGTTTATTAAGGATTTTTCCAAAATAGTTGTACCATTAACTAAGCTAACCTGTAAAGCCGTTAAATTTGAATGGGGATCTAAACAAGAAGAAGCCTTTAGGATCTTGAAACAGAAATTAACCAATGCTCCAATCTTAGCTTTACCAGAAGGAACTGAAGATTTTGAAGTATATTGTGATGCTTCAAAACTAGGATTAGGATGTGTGCTAATGCAACGCAAGAAGGTGATTGCGTATGCTTCAAGGAAATTGAAAAAGCACGAGGAGAACTATACGACTCATGATTTAGAATTAGGAGCCGTAATTTTTGCCCTTAAGATTTGGAGACATTATCTGTACGGAAGTAAATTTACTATCTATACAGATCATAGGAGTTTAAGATATATATTTGGGCAAAAAGAGTTAAATATGAGGCAAAGGAGATGGATGGAAATCCTAAGTGACTACGACTGTGATATTCAATATCATGAAGGAAAGGCAAATGTAGTTGCAGATGCCTTAAGTCGTAAATATCATGAAAAGCAAAAGCGAGTTCGTGCTCTCAGATTAAATCTACAGTTAGATTTAATGGAAAAATAAAGAATATTCAAGAAACAGCAATCAAGGATGATGCTGAAGGAATGAAAGGACGAATAAAAGAGTTAGAGCAAGGAACTGATGGAATTTGGAAATTCCACAAAAGAAGGATTTGGGTACCTAAGCAAGGAGAATTAAGAAATAAAATTTTAGAAGAAGCCCATAAATCTAGGTATACCATGCACCCTGGAAACAATAAAATGTACCAAGATTTAAGAAAGAATTTCTGGTGGATAGGCATGAAAAAAGATATAGCTAGATATGTTTCTAAGTGTCTTACTTGTTCACAAGTTAAGGCAGAACATCAGAAACCTTCAGGTCTACTACAACAATTAGAGATGCCGGTATGGAAATGGGAACTTATAACAATGGATTTTGTTACTAAGTTACCCAAGACCAGAAAAGGTAATGATACGATTTGGGTAATTGTGGATCGATTAACCAAATCAGCTCACTTTTTACCTATGAAAGAAACCTTTAGCATGGAAAGGTTGGCCAAGTTGTATGTAGATGAAGTAGTATCCTTACATGGAGTTCCACTCTCCATTGTATCAGATAGAGATAGTCGTTTCACTTCTCATTTTTGGACAAGTTTCCAAAAAGCAATGAGAACTCGACTAAATCTGAGTACTGCATATCATCCACAAACCGACGGGCAAAGTGAAAGGACGATACAAACTCTGGAAGACATACTCAGAGCATGTGTGATAGATTTTGGTGGAAATTGGGACGACCACTTACCTTTGATTGAATTCTCCTACAACAATAGTTATCATTCAAGCATTGAAACTGCCCCATTTGAAGCATTATATGGACGAAAGTGCAGAACTCCAGTTTGTTGGGCAGAAATAGGTGAAATTCAATTGTCAGGTCCTGAAATAGTGCAAGAGACGACTGACAAGATTACTCAAATCAAAGAAAGACTAAAGACGGCTCGAGATCGTCAGAAGAGTTATGCAGACAATAGATGGAAGCCGTTGGAATTCCAAGTTGGAGAAAGAGTACTGTTGAAAGTTTCTCCTTAGAAAGGAGTTGTTCGATTTGGTAAGAAAGGAAAGTTAAGCCCAAGATACGTAGGACCATTTCCAGTGATTCAACGTATAGGACCAGTTGCTTGTCGTTTACAACTACCAGAGGAGTTAGCTGGAGTACATGATGTATTTCATGTATCCAACCTCAAGAAATGCCTATCAGATGAATCTTTGGTAGTACCTCTCCAAGATATAGAGGTAAACGAAAAGTTAAAATTTGTGGAGAAACCTCTTCAGATAGAAGACAGGAAAGTGAAGTTTCTCAAGCACAAACGACTAGTTCTAGTTAAAGTAAAGTGGGATTCAAAGAGAGGAGCTGAATACACTTGGGAGCTGGAATCAGAGATGAAGCGAAAGTATCCTCAATTATTCCAGTAAATCTCAAGGACGAGATTTTTATTAAGGTGGGGAGGATGTAACAACTCGTATCAAAAGTCCTAATTATTATTTTACTTTGTCCAAAAGGAAACCCTAATTGAGACACCCAAGTGATTCTGTACAAACCCTAAAATTTTCAGAATAATCAGAATCAGGATCAGGGCCCCTAAAACTCAGGGGGGGTAAAACCCTAGTTACGATTATCTAAATAACTTGTTGTCAGTATCGAATTTTAAGAATCCGTCAAGTCAGCAAGGCTAGTTAGGGACGTGGCTACCCTATGATAGGGTATGACCCGTCGCGTCACGCCACGCCCACAGGGGTACCCCTCGCGTCACGCGAGGGGGTCAAAATTTGGGTATAAATAGGGGTGTTTAGGACTTGAATTTTGGAGTTAAAACGACGTAAAAACTCGTTATATACACTGAGTTACGCTATGTTTACTATCAAAACACACACGAATCACAAATCGTTGCCGCAATACAGGGTAATAACTCGATCGCTGATACGATTCAATGTCCGATCGATTAAACTATCCAATGGATGTTTAAGTGCTGCCCACATTAGGGTTTATGCTTTGTCATTCGTTGTTAAATCAAAGGATGTTTAAGTATCACACTTTGTCATTCGATGTGAGGGTTTAATCTCGTGAGTTATCGTAAATGCTGTATTAAGTTACTAACCGAGTTGTGTGCATGTTATTAAATTTAGGTTAAAAGGCTAATTAGTAGGCTAGGCTCTGCTCAAATTAAATCTGCAATGTGAGTCATTCTCTTTTTATCAAATTACTTTCAAAATCATGTTTATTTTCAAAGGTTATAATTACAGGGATTAAGTTTATGTAATCACCAAATTGCCAGTATGTGGGGTTTTGTATACTAATATTACTTGATAATCTTTGCCATTGGACAAACGGGTGGCCAATGGTGATATGACCATAGTCACAGATCCGTTCGAGTGACAAATACTGTGGGTAGTTGGTTGATATCTAAAACATTGTAATCTCCCTTAATACTGTAAATTATAACAAACAGGTCGTTTTAGTAAATAGAATGATTCACCGGTATTTCCCGCTGACAAAACCTTTTTCAAACATGTTTCAGGTGATCTGTTGTGATCCAGGGAAAGTGCCGTGGAGCACTACAAGCTTAAGAAAGTGGCTCAATATAAAATAAGGAAACATGTTTTGTAAAATAAAGATTTCTCCGTGAAATCTTGTGATTGTAAATTACTGGGATTTTATCCCGAGTTGTGAAATAAAATAATCGGGAAATTGCAGTTTTAAAAAAGATCCTGAAGAAAACTTCCGCTGTTAAATCAATTAAATAAATACCACGGGATTTTCTGTCCCGCGGCTCTTGAAACGGGTAAAACCGGGGCGGGGGCCGTGACATTCACTGCTGTCAACCACTGATATTGTCCATCAGTGGTTCCCAAACAACTGTCTTCCACTTTTCCATTAGAGGTTGCCAATTGGGCAGATGTTAACCGTCCGATCTTTGAAACCGATGCCACGTCAGCATTCGCTTTTTCATTCACATAAAACCCTGATAAAACCCCAAACAGAGTTTTCACTGCCGTATCGAATTCAAAAATTTTCAAAAGTTGTTTCCACCTCACATTCATTCTTTCTCTTCCATTCGCGATATTTCACAATCATCATGGCTCTCTTCATCAAACACCCACACAACTATCTCTGTACACTTGAAAAATCAAGCAAAAATATAGATTTTCATTCCATCATCGACGCTCATCATCAAAGTACAAAACTTTGTTGACCTGTAATGCTCTCATTTACCAAGATACCCTACGAGATTTCTGGGCACATGCCAAACTTGAAATTCAAGATAAAAAGCCATGGGCAATTTCATCAGAAGTAGGTGGAATTTTGGTCCCAATCACACCGCAGACCATCTCAGAAGTCTTCCAGATGAACGACCAAGCAGGTAAAACTTCTTTCCCTAAGGATGAGTATCAAATTGATTTGATCGAAAGAGAGTATGCAGGACAATTGACAAAAGCTACTATGCAAAAGGGAGAATTTCCACCTCCCATGAAATTCCTGTTCCATACCCTGCTCACCTGTGTGTCTAATAAAACAACTGCTTTTAATGAAATTCCTCTGAAAATCCAATACTTGGGGTATGCTATCATGTCAGAAACTGATTTCAATTACTCCCAAGAAATTTTTAATGATTGAGTCAAAAATGTAAAAAATATTAAAGAAAAGATGCCACAGGCTTTCTTATTGTTTCCAAGGTTTTTGTGTTATTATTTGCAACAGAAAATACCAAAAGAAAATTCACAAGTACTTGTACAAGGTGCTCCTTTTCAAATAAACGGCTTGTCTGCTGAAACTTTTATTCGTCTCATGGCTAAAGAGTCAAAAAGTTCAAAAACACAAACAGGGGAGTCTGAGCAAATTTTGGATGAGTCCACATCTGCTCCTCAGACTTCGGCTGTTGAGCCCACTACTCTTGGTGAACACAACAGCACAACCACTGTTGTGCAACCCCCACCAAAACATCCAAAAAGACCAAAAAGAAATCCATAAAGCACACCAAACCCACCAAAAAGGGTCTTCTGGAAGATGAGATCCCAGAAGTTAACCCAGTGACAACACAAATGTCACCAACAACCACTGTTGCTACTTCCTCACAACAGATGGAAAGATCTCCACCCAAAACCTCAACTCCTCATGCTTCCTCACAAAAGGAACATGTTGTAAGCACATGGACACCTCACCATGAAGTATTATCCTCACTTGAGAATATGCTTAACCGCCCTTCTCCCTGGGCAAATTCTCTTTCAACCCCTATCCCTTCATCTCAACTTCCACCATCCCTTGTACCTCTGTTTGATGCCATTGAGCTTCAGACTCAAAACAGCCCCTCTCAATCACACATTAAAGAGAGTACAACCTCAACAATGGCTGTGTCTGAATCACCTCAATTGGTTATCCCACACATTCTCTTTCAACCCCTATCCCTTCATCTCAACTTCCACCATCCCTTGTACCTCTGTTTGATGCCATTGAGCTTCAGACTCAAAACAGCCCCTCTCAATCACACATTAAAGAGAGTACAACCTCAACAATGGCTGTGTCTGAATCACCTCAATTGGTTATCCCACAAACAGCTGAGGAGGATACACCACTGGAATTTCATGAAATTCCTGTTGGTAGTTCAAGTGGAGCAGCTACTACAGATGTTGGATCTACTGATCTACATCTGGACAGTATTTTCATAAGTAAGACTCCCTTGAAGGCAACCACTACTGATGCTATCAAGGTATCCACTGGTGTGTTCAAGCTAACCACTAGTGAGATTTCCAAGGTAACCACTGCAGAGGGAAGTCCCCAGTACCAAGAAAAAGGGGCATCAGTTGATGAACCATTAGAGACTCCTCCTGGTTCAAAAGCTGATGCAACCACCACTGATGGGAAATCAGATGATCCCATTCATTTGGGTGATGGTTTAAAATACCAAGATTTGACGGAGAGACTCTCTACCATAGAAACCACTGTTGCACAAATGAATGAATCAATTCAGTTTTTGGTTCAAGCTTTCAAAAGTCAGACAATACCACAACAATACTCCTAAGAACTCTGTAACTCAGTCCAGCCCATCATTACTGCTCAAAGGGAACTTGCAGAAATTCAACATAATACACAAATAGCACTGATCAGAAATATGGTTGATGCAAGATATAAAGACACTCAGGCTTAAAACAAGGCTATCAAAGAGGCCTTGCCAAAAATGACTGGCACTGCCTATCTTTTGAGATGATGATGATCAAGATGATGCCAAAAATGGGGAGAAACATGATATGAAGAAGTTTGGCAGACCTACTCCAAGGAAAAAAGCCAACTCAAAAGTCAGAGCCTGAGAAGAAGTCTTCTGCAACCACTGATGAAACATCTGCCAAAGAAAAGAAAAAAGGGAATTAATGAAACCCTGAACATTCAAGCAGATGAAGTGGCTGCAAACAAAAAGACTGTTCAAAATCAGAATGAAACAAAGGAAAGAAATTGGAAGAAGGAACAAAAGGCAATGAAGGATTGGGAAATCAAAACAAAGGATCTTGGCATTTCCAACAGGAAGAAATCATTTAAACACAATAAACCACCACTTGCCACATTCTCAAAATCAAAACCACAAAACCAAACACCTGAAAAGCCAACCACTGCTGGTTCAGAAAAGATACCTAAACCAACACCACCACCACCACAAAACCAACCTTCTAAAAAGCAGAAAACAAAACCATCCTCACTAATGCAACAAATGTTGACACTTCAACAGTTGTTAAGACAGCAGCGGTTGAGACACCAGTTGTCTCAACAGTTGTTAGTCAATCCACCACTTTCCAATTTCCTTCCCAAGCAATCTTCATTCCTATTTCCAACTCTCCAACAAAAACTCTTTCTCCTAAAAATGTTTATTCAAGAAAAAGAAAGTTTCAAGTGAATGATGATGATATACCTGCACCTACTCCTTTATCATCTTCACCTTTCATCCAAACCAACCTTGAACCATTTAATCCTCCACCATCACCAACATCAAATCCACTTACTCAACCACGAACACTTGAAGGGGAAGATCCTTCAAGATCCATTCCATTGGCAGTAAATTATCCTCTGGAATTGCATGCATTAAAAGCTGAAATGAGACAATTCTATACAGAGGATGATCCATCCAAAAGAAAGTCCCCATCCCTTCATGGTTTCGGACCTCCAAAGAACATGGATGAGTATCTGAAACTCAAGGCCAAGCAAGCTGAATATATTGCTAAACATGAGGGTAAAGGGCAAGGTGATAACAACATCTCAAGTCGAATGCAGCATGGGCTTAGTAAGGTCAGGAAACTGGAAAACTATGCAAGAGACTTAAGCAACGAGGTGTCAAACTTGCCACCAAATGCTGATCTTCAAAAGAAGCTAAGGAAAGATCTCTTAGAGCTTATTATGAGAGACAAATTCTACCCTGCCAAGGTAGAACAGTTTAAAGACTGGCCACTCACAACCCTCAAAGCAGAAGTAAATAGAATTGAAAGAGTAAAGAATGATCCTCAGATGAAAAGATCTGCACCAAATTGGAACAAGTTCAAGAAATACAGTGCAGAACTTACTTTAGAATACAAGAGGAAGAGAGCTGAGTTGGTTGCAGCTAAATATGGATCAGCAAAGGCCATTTCAAAATGGTCTAGGCAGTATATTGATCAAACTTATGATAAGCTGGAGAAACTAAGAGAAACAGATCCTACAGCACCAAAGAAACCATCATACAAAGACAAAACCACTGATGAGCCAAAGCAGCAGACCCTCTCTCTGAAAACACTGTTCACATCCTCTGACTTATCCACCCATGTCTTAGATCAAAGAAAAAGACAGAAACAGATGGATGAGGAAGATGCAAAGAGAGAAGCTGAGATCATGAAGGCTTCTATCAAGAATCAGATCATGTTTGGCTTGGATGATGCCTCTTTAAAGCTTCAAGCTTAACTTGCTGAAACAGTTCAAAGGCTGACAAGCAGACCTCCATCACCAAACTCTCTTCAAATAAAGGCTCTCCCCAGAAATCCATTGAACTCAAAAATACTAAAGTGGAAGTCTGATAGAAAGACCCATGTATTGACTTTGCTCAAGTTCAATGGAAGAGTTGAACATATTTCAAGAGAGGATGCATTAGGTCTGGATGCAACTGACCTCTTAGATCTTTTAGATCTTCAACTCTGCAGGGATGAGATCTTCAACATATTTCAATTGACTTTGCTCCATGAACTTTGAATTACAATTCAAAGGGAAAATCAGGGAGAAGTTAATGAGAGAATAAAGATCAAGAATAAAGAAGTGTTTGGCATCATCTGTTCTAGGTGGAGATTGTTGGCCCATGTATTCAAGCCCAGAAGAACAGATGATACTGAAAGCCAAAATTGGTTCTCAACAGTTGATCACAATAAGCAATGCATGACCTAAGTTCTCTCCAATGACAGTGTTTCTATCAGCTGATGATTCCAAGTACTGATCTCCACAACAACTGTTATTCAAGAACTGTTGAAGTATAAAGACTGAAGTCCTAACAACTACTGTTATACAAGTACTGATGAAGACTAAAGCACTGCTAACTCAAGGCCTGATCACCCTTTGAAGAAAGCACTGATTTGCAACATCAGTGTTTAGGCAACAACAGTGGAAAACTACATCAGTGTTTATCTATAAGTTGTTCATTGTATCAGTGTTTTATATGTATCAGTGTTTAGAGGTTGTTAGTCTGTTAGATGTCACTGTCTAGGTGGCGTCAGCATTAGATGCTCAATGGTTAGGATTGTACTATAAATAGAACAGCACATGTACTGTTCTATTAGCTCTCTTTCACCATCATCTTGTACGAACTAACTGTGAGCTCAGGCTGAGGGGGAGTTTAGTATACATGCATGCATAGTGGAACTTTTTTAATTCATACAATCATTCAATTAATGAAATCGTGTATGATGAAAAACTATTCTCTTGTGATTGTGTTATAAAAGTTTACTTTCCATTTCCGCTACAATATCTCTTTGATTCATCTTTCCTTTAATTAAACAACACAATCAACGAAACTCAGATCCTAACAAAGATATCCGATCCAGCCGAGTCTTCGCGAGACTACTTAGGCTCTGATACCAATTGTAAGTCCCAAAACTACACAATCGGATATCAAACACCAAACAAGTAGCGGAAATACAAGCAAGATGTCAAAGTTTGAATGATTAATGTATTGAATCAAGAACAAAACGAGCACACGATCAATGATCGTCTGGTACTCTAACTCGACAATAAGCACAAAAGTTCTTCAGAGAATCAACAACCAAAACTAGATTAGGAACCTCCTATTTATACTTGCATAGGAAGCCCTATTACACTGGGCCAAACCCATACCCCATTAACTACAAAACCACCTACCAAGCCTATACAATATATCGAACCCAACCCACATTAAATAACCCAAGACAGACGCAAACCTATAATAGATTATGCCCTTACAGAAATCAAGAGATTTACATAATGTATTGTTTTGACACGTAAAGAAGGGGTTCGCGCTATGATGTCACGTGTAATATGCTCATTGGTTTGCTTTTTTTAGGTGAAAATGTATTTTAGTATGTTTCACCATGACTGAGTTATCCAAATTTTGGAACCCATGCAATGGTACAACTTGTAGAATTGTTGTTGTTTGCAAAATGAGAGTGCATCTTTGCGTGATAATTGTCAATGCTTAGGCTACGGGGCGTTGGTTGTGACAGGGGTTGCCAAGCAACGCTGGCTAAACCACACCGGGCCAGCGTTGCCCCGCTGGCGTGAGTTTGAAGCCTGGCGTGCAGTGGCGGAACTAGACCTTCAACTCAGGGGTATCCCAAAAAATTTTAGGGGTGTCCTCGTACTTGTTCAGGGGTGTCCTGTGTATAAAATCGGAAAAAAAAATTATACTACTCGTAAAAACTTGAGCCGTAGCCCGGGCTACGCCCGTTTACACTACAGGTCCGCCCCTGCTGGCATGGGGCAGGGGGAGAGGTGAGGTGGCTGGCTTGGATTGGCTGGTGAGAGATGACCGTTTGGGCTAGCCGTTGCCAAACGGCTACTTTATTTAAAAAAATATATTTCTTTTTTAAACATTATAAATACTCACCCATTTGTTACAATTTTTACCACTTCTCTACTTCTCTACTTCTTCTATCTCTATATTTTTTTATAACTTCAACCCACTTAATCCTCTACAATGCATCCATTTAACTGAAACTACGACCCAACCAACCCCTTTGGTTACCAAGAGAACCAGAACCCTAGCCCGCCAAAAAACCGTCAACTAACAAACCCAACCCAAATACCCCTTACATGCTGCCATCCACACGGTTTAGTATACTCACCATGTCCCGATCTAGCCGGATTCGCATCGTATTTAGGAAACCGTGTATTCACGAACTTTCCATACGACGATTAATCAATTCTAGTTAACATTTCCCAACCCGGTTCCATACCCGAAACACAACCGCACGACATTGGTTTTTAATTTTATTTGTAGTTTTTAAAACACTATATGCAATCTTCTATTTTAGTTCGTGTGTTGATTTAATTAAATGAAAGTTTAAATAATTAAAACAAATATATATATAGGAGAAGGATCTGTTAGGAACCACATTTTATTACGAGAACTGTCAGAACCGATGTGAACACAACCAAAAATACCTAAAAATATCTAAAAAAAACATGTGTATTATAACACATGTGCACTACAATTTTTTTTTTTTTTTTTATATACAAAAACTAGCGAAAATTGGTAAAAAAAAATGGTATGTTTTTTATGTTTTTTAGTTAGTTTTCGGGTACACTTTAACTAGTGATTTCATCTAAATTTTCCCCTATATATATATATCAAAATCCACATGGCTAGCGTGGCCAGCCCACACCCCTTCTTTTGAAGAATTACCTTATGGACCCCACATCAGCCACATGTCAAGCAATACCCCCAACCCAAACTCCCCTAACCCCGTGGTCTTATGGTATGTTTAATGACACTCCCAACATATTTGGCAAGTTTGATAATATATGTATACAGGTTTCTAGGTATATTTATGTCGTATAAAAGATTTTATATTTATGATAATGAACACGTAAATAAAGTACAATTTTACATTGGCGGATCACTAGAACAAAATAAAGTAAACACTCCAAAAAAAACACATTGAAATTAAAAAGAACCTTACTAAAGTCAGTAAATTATACAAGGGTTCGGTGAGAAAGACTTTTGTCTAGCAATTACGTGGGAGACGGCAATCTTGGGATTAAATGGAAAGGATGGGTGCCGCTGAAGTGCAAATTTTTAGCCTGGAGGATCGCCCGGAACCGCATTCCTACCATTGCTGAACTCATCAAACGAGGAGTGTCTTTTCAGCAAACCGAATGCAGGTTTTGCCAGGATGGTTTGGAAACTACTTTACATCTATTTACCGGGTGTAGCTACTCGCATGAGGTTTGGTCTCGTATAGAAAGTTGGTGCAAGATAAGTCATAATCTCTTGTTCGACATCCCGGATATGTTTCAAATGGCAGAGTCTCAAGCCTTGTCTAAGGAGTCGAAGTACATCCTCAGAGGTATCACTTACACGACCATTTGGATGATATGGAATGAAAGAAACGAACGCGTTTTCAATGATAATAAGAGGCAACCGATTCAGCTCGTGGAGAACATCAAAGCGACGGCTTACTTCTGGCTCCGTAATAGGTCTCGTTGGAAATCTATTGATTGGAAAACTTGGTGTAATTTCCCTTTGGATTGATGTATTTTGTTTTCGCTCGCTAAGTCCTTGTTTTGAGGACTTGCGAGTCTTGTGTTAATGAAGTTTTCCTTTCAAAAAAAAAAAATACAAGGGTTCGGTGGCAGTAATCATCCAATTAATTATATTTATGACTGAATTAAACAGAAAGTAGTCAATTTTATAACCAGCTACTAAGAGAAAACACTGAAACGAAAATGAAATTATTTTAACTTTAAAAAATTTTAAGTACAAATTATAATAGTAGAATAAGAAATCTTATCGATGAAAAAAAAAAGAAGTGACACGATTTGAAAATAAGCAGGCTTTTTTTATTATACTGCATAATAGTAATATCATCAAACTACTCAAAATACTATACTTAAAAATTTTGAAATTCAATAAGAACTAGAAAAAACTGTTTTGAATTTGTAAAAAATTAATTTGAACCTTTTAGCATTACTAGATATGGTTAGATGAAGTCATAAAACTAAATACATGTTAAGAGACTTTGAATAGCTAGCATAGAACTTAAATTGTTTATTGAATAGTAGATCAACTGTCAATCTGTCGCTACCCAACATGCCTATTATACTAGTGCTCTCGGTACTAAACGCTGAAGTGAAAGGATCCCAAAGCCGAGATAAAAAGCAAAGGCGGCACCATCAAGTACACGACACTTCTATACATATAGTGCATTTAAAATTCAGGTATTTATCAGCATACAAATTAAAAGCAGCAATTTGAAAGAAAATAATTGCATCTGACATTAAATTAATGAAAGAAAACTGTCATGGACATATTAGGCATAAATTAAAAGTGCCAGAAGCCCAAAGTCATCCACGCCTCGGATGAAAGCGCTTAGAGGCGCTCGACTTCTATACTATACTCGCCTACACTAGGTAGAAGCGCTCCAGCCATCCTAAGGCGGGTGAGCTTTTAATTTTTTGGTGCAAATATGATTCATGAATTTATAACTAACAGACATGGAACTGCACAGATTACCAGCTAAACGAAAAAAACAGATAAGAGCAAGCAACCTCAAATAACAATCCATGAGTTCAGAGACCCCTACCCGCTGCGTATATCCCCCATCCTACCCCTTAACAAGAAACCAAAAACAAATGTCATCTTTTACTACTCAACATCTCCTTTACATCAATAGGCACACCATAACATTGCCACCTGTCATCAGTACATAAAGCCCATCAGTAAATTGTTTCGTATTTTTATTTAAAACTTTTACATTTTCTAATTAATAAAAAGGTTTACTAATTCATGTGGAACATATTGATTGATTAGCTGAAGCTCAAAAAGTAGGCAAACAATGATGTGGGTCAAGCCCAAACATTACCCCGCTCGCCCATTTTGTCACAACCTCTATATCAAATACAAAGTTCACAGAAACAAAAAGTGATGAGGCCCGGCCCGGCCCAACCCATTACCTAACTAAAGGACTGAGTATTGACTCTTTAGGTTCTAGAAGTTTTGGGTAAAGGACACATATTTGAGCATTGATTATTTAGGTTCTAAAAGTTAACAACAATAGATTGTTAGGACGTGTAGGACCATCTTTCAGTCTTTCACCCATACACAAATCTTTCAGCTTTCTCCCTTTTTTTAAATATTTTAGCACAAATAATATTTGTTAATTTTAGAACAATCGTTTACTAAATAAGAATATAATATAAAGATATTATGTAAATTGAATAATACTTTTTAAACCACTACATAATAATAAAGTTAAAAAAAAAAAAACTCACTTGAAACTATAATGCGTTATCGTCGAACGATGAAGATGAGTCCCTCTTCTAATTCTCACAATTTTGTAGAAAGAAAAAAAGAAATAGATAGTGAAGATTGTTGTGTGAAAATGTGAATAGTTGAAGTGGTACTTATAGAAGATAAATGCTTTTTCAGAGTTATTTAATTTTGACCGTTTGTCAAAGGTCTAAAAGCCCCAACAGTCAAAAAATGGAGCAGTGATAGAGGTCTCACATGCCGTGCCATCACCCCGGTGGGGTTGGGAAGCCACGCATCAACAGCATGGTTTTCCTGCCCGGCCCCATGATGCCAACTAGGACCCCGCAACATGGTCTTTTAACTTTACTAGCAAAGGATGAGCAAAAAGTGTTTTGAAGGATTAGATATACAGACCTTAAACTCACTTGGCGGCAGGGAGGTAAACCCTAATAAGGTTTCTGTTTGTAAGTTTCTGCCTACAGGTAGGGCATTTATGCTGAGCATTTATTGCAGCGGTGATGCACGCCTTGCAAAATATGTGACCGCACTTGGTGGTCACTTCTTCAACTAATGGTCCCATACAAACGGGACAGCTGAATGTCGGTTCCTTTGGTGGTGGCGGCGGTGGTGGTGATGGTGCAACGTATTGTGCTTTCCCCCTCTGCATTTACAAAAACAGAACACAATGTTTTTAACCAATGTTCAATTGCTTAGCGTAGGTAGCAATTTCAACTATTCTCCAGCGACAGCTTGGAGCCTTCTAACTATTTTTTAAAAAGTAGGATAACAAAAAAGAAAAAAGCTATTAAGAATTTACTATTTAGAACACCATTGTTGGAAATTGCACACCAATTACATAGACACTAACCGCCTATTTATATTAAATAACTTTCTAAACATACTAAGATTCAAACTCCTAATCTCTGTTGTTAAAAGCAATCCTGGTCCGCCTAGGCGACCAAGTCGACCAAACTGCGCTTTTGTCTCCTAGATAAAAAAAAGCAACGTGTTTTTTTTAAAACCCCATTTTTTGAAAACAACCCAGATTATATTTACAGCTAATTTAAAATCTTTTAGAATCATATCTCCGCAAATCTGTATATTTTTAAAAGATACTTTGAATTTCAAAAAGTTAGGAGATATATTATCTTTATATTCAATATTCATTCATGTTCTCAATATAACAAACTAAGACGTATCCACAGCATTCAGTTCGGCTTTTTTTTGCCGGGCAAAAAATACTACAGGTGTGTGTATCGATTCTGTTAAAAGTATTTTTGCCGGCAATTGCTGTGGATGACGACTCCGACTCCGATGATTTTTAAAGTTGAAGAACATTTGATTTTGAATTTTATTTACTTTTTGAAGTCTGAACTTAATTATTTTCAAGTCTTAACAGTTTTGGTTTTGGGATATTTTGGTGATTCATAATTATGTTGGTTTTATTTTAAGGTTTATGATATTTGAAAACTTTTGGAATTTGAGGATTTGGCTTTTTTTGGTTCATAACTTTGTTTTTTTAATGTTTTTATTTGATTGCACTTTTTTTTCTCAGGCCCTTGCCTTTTTTGCGCTTCTCGCCTAGGCGACAGGCGAGCCCTATGCGCCTAGAGTGATTTGATAACTATGCTCCTAATACCTAAAAAAATTAAACAGTTACAGTTTACCCCTTCAGCTTTCACATGTCAACTAATTAGAATTAAACTCCTTCAACCATAAGATACAAAATAACATAAAGAAATATATTGGCTATGACACCAGAGTAAAATGTTATTACCATGGAGCCGCTACTTCCATCCAAATTCACATAGAGTTCACAATTAATGACTGGTGCAATTGACGGACCTCTTCTACGCTTGTAGGCTTGGTTAAGACCATGCCTACCAGCAGCTTCTTCTGTTATATGAATCGCATTAGATAATTAAACTATAAGACATAGGATAGCACTGCTTCATATAGAAACAATCAAATCTCGCAATGTAGCAAAAATTATCTTGAATTCAGAAAGAAAAAGTAGCTAATAGAAAGTAAACACAAGTGAGCTCATAATGAATGCATGTAAAGTAAAAAATCTTTACCAGCTTCCACATCAACCACCACTGTCCTACTTCTTCGTGATTTCTTTTTTGCCTGAATACAAAGTACAAATTAATATAATATGAACATGAATGATACGAGAACATTTAAAGTGTTCCCTAGTGTAATTAAAATTTTACTTCTTCAAATGCTCTAGGCGATGATATAATAACATCGTCATCCAATTCCTCGACGTCAATTGGAGCAGGTTGTGTGGACCCTGTGGGCTGATGAGCTTGACCCCCGCCATGAGCCACTGTAACAGATGGAACATCAGCCTGACCAGCATGAGACACTGAGATGGCGGGCCCTCCCACTTGCTCCAGGTTTTCGACTGGAGGAACATTGAGATCCAACACTGCTTTCCTTCGCCTATTGTTTCTTGCATACTTCATAACCTGACCCGGTGTGCTCATGATCTATTTTTATAGCAGAAAAACAAGACGTCAAGACCGTATCAAAAATTTATGCAACACAAAAAGTCATAAGTGAAACCTACAAAGTCTTTAATTGTGATTCCTGATCCGTATACATTAATATCATATACCATCACTATTAAACCACAAACAAAATCACATAAAACTATTGTGTAACAGAGCATCAACCCAAATAAAGCATCCACTCACTACTTACAGTGACAAATTATCTACAGTCACTTAAAATATTAACAAATGTCACTGAAAGAGTAAACCTACCCAAGTAGGTACAATTAATGAAGCTTTCTATCCCTCGTTGATACATTATAAGTTCAGCTTTGGTTAAAGCCAAAGGCCAAAAAAGTCACTTGCAAGCCCAGGCATAATTAAAAGAAATCATGAAATGTCAGTCCGGTGATGGGACTAGCAACTGTGCGAAAGTTAACTTCTTGTACTTGTAGAATCCACTACCAAATTGCAATAAGTGATTGAATTTCAAAATCAACGTGACCAGATAATCAGAAAACGTCTACCATCATTTACAATATACTTGCAAGCACTTTTAGTCTGCTTTACTAACATGAAAATCATATTAAAATTTCAACTGCTGTAATTTGAATGTTTTTACCACCATATAACTACAAATGATGAAAATAAAAAACACTTATTTATTTTATATAAAACTCAGAGCCACCAAGTTGAATATAAGTAGAAATGAAAACAAATCGCCACTGCAAACTTAAAAACAAAAAACAAAAAAACATGCCTTTCAATTACGCCTCAATGTCCAACCCTACTCCATACACACAATCCTGCAAAAACGTCGTTAAGGTATGATCCAAAATTGATAAACCAACAGATGTTGACAAATAAATAGTCTAAAATACATTGTAGTCATCCAAATTTGCCATGAATTAGTTCCGAGTGATATTATAAAGCCATCATTTTTGTTTCCAAAACCAAATGAAACACAATAAAGTTAAATCAAGTACATCTTCATGATCATACATGACACTTCATGATACAAAATCAGAAAGCTCAGAGTTTGATTCTTTTAGAATAAAACCTATTTGTTAGATTTAAAGATCACTGTAATCCTCAAACAAAATTTAATGTATTTCTACTATATCTCCACCAACCAGTCCACCACACACGCATAAACCCTAGGTTCAAAGTTCAAATTCCAAATTGATACTCCAAAGCAATCAAACAGTATAATATCAATCTGTAACACATAACGATAGAAACTTCTAACATAAACCTAAAAGCATAAACTTTACAATCATAGATGCAAAATTAGCCATGCGCATTCACGAGCAAACAAAATGAACTAACCTAATTCCGTAACAAAACAAGATATGTTGGAAAATTCACCACCAGAAACGATTAATACATCAACATAAACATCAATAATAATTGAATTGATACACAATGAGGATCGAAAACTGTATATAAATTAGCAAATTGGATGAAATGAAAGCTCACCTGTCGCGATCCTCCAAGCGATCGAGAACCTACGGTGGTAAACTGATTGTATATACGAACAGAGAAAGAGAATTCAGAGCTTTCTACCCTATCAAGGGTTTTTGAAGAAGACGAAAGGGGGATGGGTATCTGAAGCATAAATACCTAAGCGGTTTTTTTTCGTATAGACGTGTCGGGTCGGGTCGGTGGATGTTTGAAAGAAATACACGACTCTTCTTTTGAGTTTTGACCGCCATGGGTGAGGATTAATTTGTTCAAAACTGGTTGTGAATAGAGGGAAAATAAAATGTTAGTGTATATGACAAGAGACTTTCACATCTATCTATGCTTTCTATAGAAGGAGAATCCTCAATTACATAAGAAAAGCTAATGTGTCAGTTACAGAAGCTGTCCAACAATTTTTTCTTATGTCATCAACGATAAGGTGGCAGTCATAGAAAAGCCGTAGTGACATCATAAAGCTCTTTTTAATTTCAAATTCTCATAACAAACATAAGGTCGAACTCTCTCTCTCTACGGTTTCAATTTTCCCTCTCTCTCTGTTTCTCATCGGAGGTTGAGAATTCCATCAGCAAACTGCGAAGAAGTAGATGACGAATCTCCTAGGTCAACACACAGCCTACGTCGCCAATCTTGACCCTCAGTTACTGTTTATTCATCATGTTTAACATCGATTTGAATAGTATGCAGACCAACGGTAGTTTAACAATAGATATTTTTTGATATTTTTTTCTTTTTATCACAAAGTGTAGGTTTGTATGCTAAATGTTATTCAGGTAGATCTTGTTGGATTTGTTATTTGGTGTGGAATCTCAACTTTATTAATGAAGAGGTAATGTCTCTTTGTGTTTAAAAATATATGTATATGTGTGTATTCTTGATTCTATGCTTTGACCAACGGTAGTTTAACAATAGATATTTTTTGATTTTTTTTATTTTTATCACAAAGTGTAGGTTTGTATGCTAAATTTTCTTCAGGTAGATCTTGATGGATTTGTTATTTGGTGTGGAATCTCAACTTTATTGATGAAGAGGTAATGTTTGTTTGACTTTAAAAATAGATGTATATGTGTGTATTGTTGATTCATCATGTTTTACCACAAACTGAAGGTTTGTATGCTAAATGTTCTTCAGGTAGATCTAGCTGGATTTGTTATTTAGTGTGGAAGTCTTGAGTTCGTTCTTTGAACTTCGAAATGTAATCAAGGTTATAAAATGTATTTCAACTTTATTGATGAAGAGGTAATGTGTGTTTGTGTTTAAAAATAGATGTATATGTGTGTATTCTTGATTCATCATGTTTTACCACAAACTGAAGGTCTGTATGCTAAATGTTCTTCAGGTAGATCTTGCTGGATTTGTTATTTGGTGTGGAAGTCTTGAGTTCGTTCTTTGAACTTCGAAATGTAATCAAGGTTATAAAATGGATTTCAAGTTTATTGATGAAGAGGTAATGTCTGTTTGTGTTTAAAAATAGATGTATATGTGTGTAATCTTGATTCTATGCTTTGTAGGTTTTTAATATAAATGTTGGAATGATTTTATGTTGTTATTCATTCAGTTTGAAGTTTTGATTTTATAGATTCTACAAAACTGGTCATAAATTAGTGTTTAGTTTATGGTTAAATGAATATTGTTTCCATGTAGGGTTATGTTTTTTCGATGTATTGTGTGGAATAATTATTCTCTGCAGTTTAACGAATTCATCTCTAAAATGACATCTATTAAGCATGTAAAGTGTAAGGAAATGTAAAGGTAATTTTTGTTACTTTTTGCAAATCATAACTATACTCTTTATTTCTGGCAATATAATAACAGGTTGAATGAATATTCATTAGTTGTTTTGTGATCTGTTGCAAGGAAGTTGGTGATGTTACGGAAGACTTTTCAGCAGCCTTCGGTTGAAAGGGATTCTGGATTAAGTCTGAATGGAAAGTAAAAACTACTTATTTTGAATACTAAAATTGTGGTTTTTAGTTATGTGTGTCTTAACCTGTTGTGTTTGAAAGTTTGGTATGTTATGGTTATAATTTGAACCATCTAAACCTAGATGGATTTTGTATGTAATTGCTACAATTTGAATATGATTGTTATTATATTATTGTTAATGTTCATTTTTTGGACAAGTAGTAGTGTTATATATTATTTTTAGTGACTGGGTACTACTTTAATGAATTGGTTAGTAGGAAAACTGTTAGAATCTGTTGAGCAGTCTTCGCTTCAACAGATCTTATCATATGTTCATCATGGTCTGTTAAAGCACTGCTGTTAAACATTCTCTGTTGAACTGCATCATCTGTTAGTCCATAGCAGAGGTTCTCTTTGGCAGACCTTTGCTTGAACCGTCTCGGTGTTTATCAGCTGATGTTCATCATGATGCGTGTGTAAACAGATGTTTGAAATCCTCTGTTGAACTGCATCATCTGTTAAGGCACAGCAGATGTTAGCAATCTATACTGTGGAATGATCAGCAGATGTTATGTTTGGTAGACCTTTGTTTCAACAGCAGATGTTTCAGATGTTTAAAGACTGTATCATCTGTTAAGTAACAGCAGATGTTAGCTTTATGATGTTTTTGTATTCATATTCAGCAGCAGAGGTTGTGTTTATCAGCAGATGTTATTTGCTACAACAGTCTTTGTGTTTATCAGCAGAGGTTGTTTGGAACAACAGACTTTGCTTGAACAGATTTTCTGTTTCACAGAGCTTTTGGTTTGGCATACTTTATCTAAATAGATGTTGAGTGCATCCCTTTTGTAGATGTTAAAAGACTGTTATTTGTAGTTAGAGGTTAATTCAATTGAAGTTATGACAATGATCACCCATAAATTTGTTGAATCCTTTTAAGTGTCCATGACTGTCCATAAATTTGTTGAAGCCTTTTAAGAAAAGCATTTTAAGTGTCGATGACTGCCCATAAATTTGTTGAAGGCTTTTAAGTATCGATGAGTGCTCATAAATTTACAGAGTATAATTCAAGTTGTAATGTATCATGAAGAGCCAATTGAAATATATGGAGAATGTTCAACGAAGGTTTAAGTTAATATAAATAACAAGATAAGCATACAAGATTATAATTTAAATATTCGTAAATCGTAAGTTTTCAAAATATAGAAGTTTGATACATCACCATCCCATAATTTATCTCAAATGAGATAATACCAACAACCGCAACTATCTGTAGACTTTCTTTAAGATCAGATTGGCTTTTTCATCAGAGTAGACAAATTTGCATCTCATATTTCTGTAGATACCATTGAGCTTCGTGAACTTCTTGGTGAATTGACAAGCCGCGTATCCAAAACCCTTGCCATGCTTCTCCCGTCGAAAGTCAATTACAGTGTCAACTCCATTCAGATTTTCAACTGTCATCTTCAATGTTCTATGAATCCTTGATAAAGAGGCTACTTTCACATTCAGACGCTTAAAAATAAATATAAAATACCAATAATTAATAAGAAATAAATAATGTATTTAAGGAAAGTAACAAAAAAAGCAGCTTAATTGTAACAAACATTTAACATCCAAAGAATGAGGCATAATATTAACAGAATAAACTTACAAAATGTTTGCTGCAGTACCATACGAATTGTAAGGGGTATACATCAGGATCAGCTTCATAATCTGAGACAGCGGCATCAAAATCTGCGTCGTCGATATCATCGGATGATTCATTCGATACAACATAATCACTATCAGAATATGTGTCATTGGATTCTTCAACATCCGACTGGTGATCCAAATCCTCGGTAATTGGAGCAACTTCTAAATTGGTTGAGGAAGTATCGTCTTTCGGACTGTCATTGGCTTTGGGTGCAACAATTTCACATCCATTCAAATCAAAGGCAGTAAGCAGAAAGATGTAATCCGCTACGTATCTTAAAACAAGTACAATTCTTGTTTGCATACCCATGTACTGTACAACCTTTTCCCATCCATCGGTTATAAAGTAACAATTCCGATGAGGATCATGTTGAAGTACAACATCAAAAGAGTCTCACTGATTCACATAGATCTTAAATGTCTCTTTAAGTTTACCAACTCCAATACTGACGTTAACTAACTCCTTGGATATTAACTGAACAAAAAGATATAAAATTATGAAATCAACAAAGGTACAGTAAAATTAACAACTATATCACTAATTACTATAGTAACATTTAACTATTGGATTAAAATACCAAAACTTACCAACACGTCCTTACAAACATCAGTAAAACTATGGGAGAATGAATCCATACATCCAAAGTTCCTCTCAAATGATATTGATGTGAACATAGAAATCATTGGGAGTTTTGTTGGATAACGATGAACTTTTTCAAAAGGTGTCAGCTAATATGTATATGGTGCAGTTTTTTTTTAAATACCAACAAACATCCTTCTTTCAATGAAAGGTCAGAGACAACTGAGGACCATCCTTCTTTTAGAGAAAAACTTCCATTGTGTTTAGAGAATCAGTAATCCCATCTCATACCGTTTACACACTCTATAACGCCAACGTTACCAGGAACTTCTTTGAGTAAATGATTGTTTGCAAAGTTTTGTGGTATTATCTGTTGAGTTCAAGTATTTAAGTATTGACAAGTGTTATATGTGAATTAATTGGTAACAATAAAACTGTAGAAAATGGTTTTAATGTAATAATCTTACTTGTTTAGCACTTAATGGTTCAGACTGTTTGTTTCGCGAGCAGATGTCTGAATGGTTAAACATTATATTGAGTTTGAATGGTTAAGATCTATAATTTGGATTGGTCAAACATTTGCCTCTGAACGATTAAACATTATGATAACTCTTAATTGTCTAAACCTCTTACTGGTTCAGCACTTAAGGGTTCAGACCTCTTAGGTAGCGTTTGGTATGAAGGAATAGAATGTGTAATGGAATGGATCATTTTGATAGAATGAAAAAAAAACATATTTGGTTATCATGTGGTAATAGGATGGAGCATTCCTAAGGAATGTAACTCCTTCCAAATATAACAATTTCCATTCCTTAGTAAGGGTGTTTTTCTTTTCATTCCTTCAAGTAATGAAAAAAAATATATTATATTTATATTTATATTTATATTACTAGTATTAATACTAATACTAATATATATCAAAAGTTTTATTAATAATTTTTTTACCATTAATATATTTTTATTATTGAGGCAATTATATTTTTGTAGTTTTTAATAAACTGTGTTTCGTTACTTCGTCTTTTTTTTGTTTATCAAATTGTACAAAGTAATAATTCATTCTTTTCACATACGAATAACCAAACATCACAATGGAATGGAATGATTCATTTCATCCCGTTGTCCATTTCATTACCTCATCTATTCTATTCTCTCATCTATTCCATTACCCCATACCAAACAGACCCTTATGGATTTAGCATTTAACCATTTAGAAGTTGCCAAACAGCCCCTTAGACTTGTAATGAGTTTGGTTTTGTGATTGGTTTTTAATTTTCAATTGGTCAGTTTTAAAAAATTCAAACTGTAGTGCACAGTTTGGTTTATAGTTTGTAACGAAAACCAGCCATATAAAATCAAATCGGATTATAAGATTTGAAAACATTATTTGAAATTTTCAAGATATTTCATACTAGTTATATTTAGTTGTTTATATATTAACTAGTAGGGAACCCGCGTGTTGCAGCGGTGTCGACAATACACGGCCGCAAATCCCATTCCATTCATATATATAGTGCCCTCAGTTATTAAATCCAAGTTATTTAGCGCCCTCAGTTAAGTTGTTATTATTAAATGAGTAAACTGCCATTTTAGTCCCTGAGGTTTGGTCACTTTTGCCACTTTAGTCCAAAACTCAAACCTTTTGCATCTGGGTCCCTGTGGTTTCAATTTTGTTACCATTTTGGTCCAAAAATAAAGTCAGCTCAGATTTTTCAAAAAAAAACCTGGTTTTTTGTCCTTTTCCTCAGTTTAGTGAAGGACATTTTGGTCATTACAAGTTTTATTATAACAAATTTCTAATTAAAATAATAAAATAAAATGGACCTTATAAAAGCTGAGACATCATCTTCCTCCCCCAAATTAAACCTTAACCGCACACAACCACCTGCCTCACCAACTACCACCATCTCCACCACCACAACCATCACCACCACCCGACCACCACTTTCAGTTGATTCAATCTGTATATCATAGCGTTGATTATCAGCTGATTTCATCTTCATCTTCATCTTCATCATTCAAATGATTTTATATGATTTATATTTGTAGAGTCGTCATCGCCGGAGACACGTCATCGTCGTCGCCGCCTCACCGATCTCCGTCTACTCCTACATCTCATCATCATATTCATCCTCATCCACCTCATCTACAGCAATCGTCACCGTACGTTTCACGGCGACCGTCATCTCTGCACAAGCAATCACTGATGCGAGATTCCGAGTCGGAATCTGAACAAAATGGCGTCGTTCCGATCGAAAAACCTAGCGGAAAAACAGTTTATGAAAAATCATCAATCGTCAAAATCAGGTAGTAGCATCATTGGGCCTTCATCTTGTACTTTACTTTTGATTTGAAGTGTAATGGCATGAGATCTTGAAGAACGAAGAACACTCATGTGGGGTTGCAGAGGTTGTGTTTGTGTTTGACTTTTGGGTATCATATAGGTTGGGTTTTATATTTTGTGTTAATTGATTTGGGTGGTTTGAATTATGTAAGTATTGAAGATCAGAAACTTGATATATGTGTTTCAGATGTAAATCTACAAATCTGATATGGGAATTATTTATGATAGTGAGGAGTGAGTGGTTTATAATCATCTACAGTTCATATGTGCATAAGCTTGATCGAATTTTATTTTATTATTTTAATTAGAAATTTGTTATAATAAAACTTGTAGTGACCAAAATGTCATTCACTAAACTGAGGAAAAGGACAAAAATCAGGGTTTTTTTTAAATCTGAGCTGACTTTGTTTTTGGAGCAAAATGGCAACAAAATTGAAACCACATGGACCCATATGCAAAAGGTTTGAGTTTTGGACTAAAGTGGCAAAAGTGACCAAACCTCAGGGACCAAAATGACAGTTTACTCTTATTAAATTCTTCTTTGTATTTACCTTGAGGCGTCGTGACCTCAACTCGGTACCAAAATCCCCATGAGACTTGTAGTCTAAGTTAGTGTTTTAACATCCACAAAGAAAGTGAACAAAACAAATTGTTTTGTTTTTTTCTACTCACTAATCTATCTTATATTTCTGTTTGTAAATTTCAGCCTCTAAAGAAATATTTTTTTTAAGATTTTGTGTTTAATAATACAATAAAGCTTTGAATCAACAAATACAAACATTTGACAAGCCCCATTCTTTGCAAACTTTAAATCATTAAGAATCTTTTCTATAAACCATTGATTAGGTCTTGCATTAGTTTGAATTGTAAAAGTGAAATGTTTGACCCATTACTCAACCCGACTAACATGGACATTTTTCCAAGTTTGTTGAATGTAACAAAATCATTGTGTTTGATCTTAATTGTTTCACTGAAATGTGTTGAATAGAAAAAAGCCTGAACCATTAAAGAATTTTATATCAGTTATCATGGGTTTATATTAGAACAAAAGTTTAATAAATAAATAAGTAGAAAACCTTTGGATGAAAATGACAAAAGTAGTAAAACCTCAGGGATGAAAATGGCATTTTACTCTTGTTTAAAAAGCTACAAATAATTAATGAGTTGGTTATGAATACAAAAGAAATATTATAAGCACAACCCAAATGGACCGAAATATAAGTAATTGGGTAGACTTAACCAACAATGTATGTACCTCAGCGTTTGCACTATTTACAATTAGTGGCTTCAAAATAGCTAGACAGCAGTCAGAGACGTGAGGAATTAGATCTTCATCAAGTAAGACATTAGTAGACTTCAAGTTTCTGTGAACCAAAGGAGGCACACAAATGGAATGCAAGTAGCTGAAAAGATCACATTGAAATAACAAATGTGAGAAACACATATTAATTAGTGCTTCGAGTAATTATGAGATGCTTACTTCAAAGCTCGGGCTATTCCAAGAGTAATTTTAAGACGCATACCCCAAGAAAAAGGCATGTATGCTTCAGAATGCAAAGCATGATCAAGAGAGAGGTTTCTAACATATTCATACACAAGAATATGTTGCCCCTGTTCTGCACAGTAACCATGAAGTGTTATGATGTTTGGATGCCTTAAATGGGATGCGTTCCAGATAACCTCCAAAAAATTGTTGTTCTTCAAGAAGAGAGAGTGCAATCGTGCTGATACACTTCACAGTAAACACCTTGCACGAGGAAAAAAGACAATAAAATGATCATGAGTCATGAGCGTCAATTTCAACCCCTATACTTATGAATGGGTCGATTTGGGTTTTGCTCTATATGTAATTGGTCAAACAAGTCAAATCTCACCCGAAGTGTATTTGTAATCCATAAAACCTTATTCCTTTTACTAAAGTTATTTGAAGCAATACTTTTCTATGCAAAAATATTAAAAGAAAAGAGGAAAAAAGTGTTTCGGTTCAACCCGTTTTCATATGAACAAAGAGTACCCAAATTTGACCTGATAATGCAGTGTCAAGAATGTACTTGTCCAAGAGATCCTTCTCCTAGAAAGTTAGTTTGGTTGAAACTATTTGTGGCTAGTTCCAGCTCGGCTACCGTGTACAGTTTTGCGTTTCTATCCTTTTTCAAACCTTTTCATCTTAGTTTGCTAAAATTTGGGCCTGAAACATGACTTTTTTGCACAACATTTAATGACTCACACCTTACATGCCTTAACAAACCAAATGGTAACTTTTTAGAATATGTGTACTGGTGAAAACCACCCTATCTACATAATGACATCTCACAAATGTATGTGAGAAGAAATAGTTGCAATCAACCATGTCAAAATAGTTGCAATCAACCACCAGACGACTCCAAAACCAAGCATTTTTTACCACCAATGTGTAGAATGAAAGCTTGAATTCTGACTAAGTGTTCCTACGCACGCACTGTGCAGAAGAAAAGCTTGAAATAACACACTTTGTTATGTATCGTTATTCAGGTTGATATAATTTACCACAAAATAATTATTATCAATGGATTAGCATAACAATCTAAAGAGTTATAAATGAGCTTTGACTATATATTAAGCATGTTACTGTTAGAACATGCAGTGGTAGCTAAAGTAGTTTAGATTTTATATAATTTGTCTATTTCCATTTTTTTATTGTAAATAAGTACAAAACTTATGCCTTCTGCTCATCAATGATCAAGATATTGGAAAGATTAAGCAGTGAATCAAAGCAAGCTGATCATTATTTGAAAATTTGAGCAAAATTACCAGTATAAGGTGATAACTTGATTGCTAATTAACTCCATCCAGTCGATTTATTGTGTCTGGAGGCTAATTCACCTGTGTAATTGCAACTTTGAAAGGTCGTTAATGATTTTCACCCTAGTATCATAAGACCTCATTGCTTTATCTTGTTTGAAAGCACCACAATGATTAGCTATAGCTTAAATAAGCACAAATCTAATCTATTTTAATATTTTTTTAAGAACACGAAGGTAAGTTGTGACAACTGTCAAATTTGCATGCATCTGTACAATTAATTAGACAATAATTAATGATTAATGACAGTGCTGATTTACAATTTATGACTCGAATTATTTTCTTATTACTACCATATACATACATGTGCATCATATATTGCTCAAAGTCATGTCATTATTGCATGGGAACTTTATTGACTCAAAAGATGCACGAAACACAGCAAGCACAGTTACCCGACAAATCAGAAAAATGCTGACAGAGTTCAGTAGATAGACAGACATTGTATTGAGACACAAAATGAGCCAGAAACCAAGTATTACACTAGTATAGTGTGTAGGAAAGTAAGGATCACAAAACTGCCTTCCTAGAGATAGTTTAAGTGCCGGAAAGTGCCTAAAACTTACATAAACTGCAGAATTCGGCAGAAAATCAGCACAATTCAGCTATAACCAGCTATTTAACACAATAATATCATGCAAAATTTATGTTTTGTTGTCCAAAACAACTTACAAAGTGTCGGGAATTAAAACTGCCACAAAAGGGTGCTTCATACTTAGTGAAACTGCGCAATTCAGCACTTTAACGAACCGAACAACCGGACAATAACCGGGACATCAAAATTTTACTAGAAGTAATGTTTTTATGATATTAAGCTGGTATTGGTGGTAGAACACCTTAAAAATCATAAAAACACCTAAGACACTTAAACATACTTAAACCTTCTAACTTGCACATTAAACCCCCAACTTCCAAATTTTCACACTTTACCCCCCCCCCCCCTCATCAAAATCAGGCCCAAGTGGCCCCACTTGGGATTTTCTTGAATATTTTAATGGATCTTGTCTAGAATATGCTACACAAAGATGCCTTATACCATTATACATTGGATAAAAGTTTATATAAACCATAAGACTTTAGTCATTTCTCATTCCATAAATCAACACCCATCTTCTTCTTCTTCACCCACTAGCTCACGGCCACACACCTCCACCACACTACCTCCATTTTCAACCTTCTTCCATGCATCCCAAGGTGGTCTAGAGGTGTAAGAAGCTAAGTTAGGAAGATTGGAGGCCTTGAAGCTTGAAGGACCTTCACCGATTGCTTTTATCCACTACATTTCTTAAATTGATCATCCCTAGCCTTGAGCTAGTGGTAAGAACACAAATCCTTCCATTTTACATCTATTTCAAGTGGTTAAAGAATGATACATGTTGAAAATCATGAAGAACACTAAGAAACTTGAAGATGAAACATGAACATAAGCATAAAACTATAAGAAATCTTAAAGAAATCATGTTGTTTAGTGTTGTTATGATGCTTGATGATGGTTGGTTTGTGTAAATGATGTAGATCATTATATGATCTTGCTAGATCATGATTAAAAACATAATCTAGCAAGATGAGAGGATGAAAATGTTGGAGATTTATAAATCATCCTCATGCAGGACATGAACTTGATAGAATATATTGTTTTCTTGAAAAATAATGATTAATGTGAGTAATAATACTTATAGATCTAAAGATGTATGGAGGATTTCTAAAGAAACCAAGCTAAAAATATAAGTTATGCTAAAACTTGGTTCTTACATAAACAAATCTTATTTTTAGTGGTTAAACAAGTGTAGAAATACTTGTGTAACAAGAAGAATACATAAAGAAATATTTTTGAAAAATATGATTACAAGTTGTAAACATCTAGATCATACAAGAATGATGTTTTTATATAAACAACCACACTTTAAAGGATAACTAAACTTACTAAACACACTACCAAGTTACTACAAATTTTTACAAACTTTCAAGTTCATGAAGTAGTAGAATATGCATGATTTTGGAAAGATTGGTAAGTGAATGTTGTTTGTTGATGATTGTAAATTGTTTGTGATGATTTTTACAAAAGAAAATCATATGCTTGAAAGCATGGAAACCTCCATTTTTAGGGGAAACTATGGCAAAATTTCTAAAAATATAAACACTTAGAAAAATATTTTTAAACAAATATTCACAAGTGTCTTTTAACCAAGAGTTTTCCATATAAACTTTGCCATAATTTTTGTTACAAAAATATAAGTGTTGGAGGTTGATTTTTATAAATAAAAGTGGATAAATATATATTTAGAATATATGTACATTGAAGACACACATGTGTGATTATGTGTATACTTTGTGTAATAGCTATGTTATTTTAGGGCATGTAATAATGTAACACATCAAAATACCGAGGATTACAATCCAAAATATTATCAAAATCACAAGGGATAAGCATACAAGTTACACACAAAAATATTGGCGAAACCGAACAAGAAATGTAACTTACAAAATATTGCGGAAAATATATTCACAAAGTATATTTTGGTAAATAATATTTTTGATACAAAGGAATGAAATATGATTTTCACCATTACTTCAAGAGTATATCATATTTTTGACAAGTATAAAAATATAAGTTTTCTTTGGAATTATTAGAAGATATATTATTTTTGGGAAAGATATATATATTTTCTTGAGTGAACTTGAAATACATTATTTTGAATGGGAATAAGTTTATAAATATTTTCTAAGTGAGACTTGAAAATATATTATTTTGGAACTACAAATATTTTTGGCAAAAGAAAAATTATGAATAATTTTTCTAAGTAGTATTTCTTAAAATATATTTTGGAAATATATATTGGGTATTTATTAAAGATAATATTCCGGAAAGTTTAATAATTAATTAAGTATGAGAATACTTAATGAATACAATAAAAATACGTATCCTCGTACGTATAAACACACACCGGAGTACGACCCTAATACATGGCAAGACTATAAAAGTGAAAGATTCCCCATCCTTGGGAAGAATATACAAGTATAAATACTTGGGAAGTATTAAGTTGATACATATTGTTTTAACAATTATTCCAAAATTTAATAAATATAATCTAAGTTAAAATATTTATTATTTTGACAAATAATTATATAACTTAGAATAATGATGAAGACACTTGGAAACGTAACTCAAGGACACTAAATAATACTAAGTCAAGGCACGACCCGCTCGTCTAATAAGACCATAGTACATTGTAGGTAGTCGTGTACACCAGAGGAAACTTTGAGTTACAGGCGGATTTGAAGAACGCAAAACTGTGAGTTCATGTCCCCCTTTTCTTTTAACTGTTTTTGGTTTTATAACTTCGGGGGTGAAATACATGTTACATACTGTTCACAAACAATTACAAGTGGTATGATTAGCTAAGGAATGTACTGCTAGATCATGTGAATGGATACCCGATTGACTTAAGGCCATTAATCCTTGTTTAAGGACCAAGGGGCATGAGTGATAGATCTATTGGGTGTTGCGAGCCCCACCCATGGGCCTGCGAGTTGGCCGCATGTGGTGACTATGTCGTTCCGCCGGAGGGGCCGGTACGAAATACGCTTACAGGGTTGAGTGCTTCCTATACCATGTCACTTATATTAATGTATTAGCTACACATTAATTGATCTGTTTTTCCTTGTTACTTCATACCAGTTTACAAGTACATACATACATACTTACAAAAGTTTTCGAGGTTTATTCATGCACACCTACTAAACACATGAACTCACTCAACTTTTGTTGATGTTTTCAAACTACATGTATTTCAGGAAACTAAGTATGGATCTGGCGAGCGTTGGAGTTTCAAGGCATGTTGAGAATAAAAGATGTCTTCCGTGTCTTAGGGTTTGGTTAGAGTGTCTTATCCTGGACGGGACACATCTTTCAAAACATGGTTTTAACTAAAGTCTTTTGATGAGTCCTTATGGAACTCTAAACATTTTATATGGTTTGTAACTCGGATTTTAAGTCTATGTTTCGAGATAATGATGATGTAATGTTTTAAAACTTAATCAATGAATAAACATCTTGGATTTATCATATAGTTGTTTGTTATGGTTGAATGCAATGATATTAAGCAAGTCACACCAAATCACGCTTCCGCAAAAGTCAGGGTGTGACAGTTTGGTATCAGAGCATCGATTGTAGCGAACTATGATTCCTTCTCAAGTCTAGACTACAATCATTAGGGCTCTCACAAAAACATTTTTACAAACATGTTTTCATTGCATACACGAAACACCCAGATCCAGGAAACAAACATTTTTACAAACAAAAGGCACGAAACACATTTCAAAGTTTATGTTTATGATTCAGTCTGGGAGACTGGGAAGTTTAGTCTGAGAGACTAGGAAGCTCCGTCTGGGAGACTAGGTGGTTTAGTCTGGGAGACTAGGAAGGATAGAAAGTTTCATGAAAAATAATGTGAATACATGATTACATGATGAATTGTCTTTGCTTGCAATACACTAAGTGTTAGTGATTACTATGGATATACATGCTGTGATTATTATGTACCAGCACACATGTCACCTTCTTCAGAGAGCGAGTTGTCAGATGTTGACGACCCTATGGCCACCGCCACAGATAATGAGACTGCACTTGCGCCAGAGATATTTACGTCAGACACTGAGAGTGACCCTGACATGCTGACCAAAGACGAGAACGACTCCCAACCATTCGCGCTACCAGATCTTGGCGATGATTTACCCTTGCTGATGGCTCCCCTGACGAGGATCCATTTGTCACTCTTGTTTCGATCCATGACCACCTCATCACTGGTCATTCCGATGATGAGCACATCATGACTCCGATCCTCAACGCCGTACCTCTCGTGGTCATTCCTCCCGAGGATCTGCCTTTTTTGACGATTTGTTGGACGATGACGTTGATTTGTTTGTTGATGATCCTCCTGTTGACGCACAGGGTGATGGAGAGAAAGCTGAGAATGTTATTGCTATTCTACCTCCTGAGATTCCTGCCATTGAAGTATCCTCTGCTTCTGTTTTACACTCGATTTCAGACTCCTTTGAGTCTGTGACGTCTGCAGCTTTACAGACGGCCAGACTGCAACTTTTTAGGTAACGACGCCACTATGTCGGCCACACTATCACCTGCTCGAGATCCCACACTTCCACACGACCCAGAGCCTACTCCTGAGCTAGCTTCTGTTCCTTTTGGGTCAGCCTGATGATGCGCCTATTAATCTTGAGCCGATTCCTGATCCTGACCATGTTTCTTTTGGTTTACCAGACATTGCACCCCTTGTACCAGACCCAGTACCTGCACCTGTGGATCTTCCTTTTGTTGAGACATTTACTGCTGCACCTGCACCCGCTGATGTTGCTCCTTTTCCCCTATAGAGACTGACGTCCATCGCACCAACATGCCTATCGTTTTTCTTTCAGGACATACCTGCACCCCGTTCAGAGGAAGGTACTTCTGGCCAGCGCCCGCGCAACGAACCCTTTTGTATCAGCAGCTTTTCCACAGATCCTTCAGGCTGCACTGTTCATTTCTTCACCGTTGGACGAGCCATTCCAATGGTCCCTACCAAACACTATGCTGATTTCAGACCCTTACCATCCCTCACATTATGGAGGCTACACACAGATGAGTTGCTCCTATTACTTCAGCTATAGTTTGAGGTTTTGAGTCATAGAGTTTTGGAGCTTGTGCTGATATCACGCCCTCCACCCTGTCTATGCCAGTATACTTTAATCCTCCACGTTCATCACCGTCTTCTTTTGCACTCTCACCTACTGCTCTTACACCTCCCCTAGGTGTTGATGCTCATTTCTTTACTATCGAGCAGCAGATCAGTTACTTATTTCACCGTGTATACGAGCTCGAGAAGGAGCTCGCACATGTGAGCAGTTTGCTTTTCTTCACTCCTCCACCTCAGACACCAGTATAGTTAGCTTTTGGTTTTATGCGGATTACATTACTTTTGGGTAAAGACACTACTAATGAGCCGAGATTGTAGAGACTTTTGAAGACCACTTTCGACCACATGATTTTGATACACTGATAGACTTATTGGACAAGGGTAGGGTGACCCTGTGTCCCTTTTGATGTAATGCACTTTGTAAACAATGTAATTGTGGTTGGTAAATAATGAAAGCTCTGTCGCCATGTCCTCACTAAGCACGTTGTTGATTGGCATGATTGTACTATAATTGTGATGCTACGTGCTTGCTTGTTATGTTCTCATTAAATATGTTCCTACCTATAAGTTTGTGCTATAATTGTGATGTTATATGATTGCTTGTGATAATGACTGCGTATATACACATGTAAATACACCTCCTAGGTCTTACTCGTTAAATAGGTCCTTATGTGCCTGTGACTTTAATAAGACCTGACCTAACCAATCTTCTTCTTAGAAGATGTCGATTCAAAGGAACACCGATACCAATAACCCCCTGCTGACGACAGAGGCAAAGTTACAAGAGCGCATCTCACAGGCCATCGCACAGCACGAGGCCCTTCGCTCCAAACGCAGCGGTGGTACCTCAGGAAATAACCCACCCAACGGTAATGTTTAGTCACTTAAGACACATTACAAAACGTTTGGACATTTCCAAGTGTGCTTTGCTAATGCCTTATGTGAATGATGTTGTTTATGTCGCAGGCTGCACCTACAAGCAGTTCTTGGGCTGCAAGCCCCAGGATTTCGATGGCACTGGGGGTGACGTAGCCTTCGTGCGCTGGGTTGAGAAGACGGATTCTGTTTTTCGGTTGAGCAAATGCGCCCCAGAGCATCAGGTCATGTACATTTCCGGACTGCTTCAAGATGGGGCTCTGTCATGGTGGAACCTCCAGGTTTAGACGTTGGGCGTGGCTGCTGCGTATGCTTTGACATGGGAAGAACTGAAAGAACTAATGCATAAGAAGTACTGTTCGAGAGCAGAAATCCAGAAGTTGGAAACTGAGTTCTGGAACTTGAAGATGGAAGGTCCAAAGATAGCTGAGTACGTGCAGAGATTCCATGATCTGTCTCGTGTTGTCCCCTACATGGTAGAACCAGAATTTAAGAGGATCGAATGTTTCATCGGGGGATTGGCACCTCAGATTCTAAGCCTGGTGACAACATCTAAACCTCCAACAACCACCGATGCTATCAACTTAAGTGTGACGCTCACTGAAGAAGCGGTTAGACTAGGAGAATTTTCAATCTCTGAAGAGAAAAAGGAGACTCCTGTGAAGCCATCTGGAGATAACAAGAGAAAGTTTGCAAACTTCAAACAGGGTACTCAGGCGAATAACAACAACAAGGCCAAAAATGGAAAAGAGTACATGGGTAAACTACCTAAATGCGACAAGTGTCGACGTCATCATACCGGGCGATGTAAAGATGGAAAGTGTGATAACTGTGGCAAGGTGGGGCACTGCAGGGAAACGTGTTGGCATAAGACGGGACGTGGAAAGAGAGGTCAAGGGTGTTTTAACTGCGGCAACGTGGGGCACTTTAGAAAGGATTGCCCAAGGGAGATTAAACAAGATCGTGGAAGAATGTCCAACACCTGAGCTAGGGAAGCACGCCAGGGTCTAAATGTGGTTACGGGTACGTCCCATACAAGTCAACGTTATGCATCTGTGCTATTTAATACTGTTGTCAAATTTTAGCTTCAGAGTATACTTGATTTAATAGTAAGTAAGTTAGATAACCCGTACTCGATGGAACTAGCTAAAGGGAAGCTTCGACGTGGTAATTGGGATGGATTGGTTGTCAAGCAATCAAGCGGAGATTGTTATCCACATCCCGATGACGAACAAAGAAACGATCGTGATTTATGAAGCAGGATACGCCCCTACGGATTATCATTCGTTTAAGACACGGAAGTTTTCGCGCAAAGGATGTGTTGCCTTTTTCATATTGGCTCGTGTCGTGGACAAAGAAGCCGAAGAGCCTAAGCTCAAAGATACCCCTATGATGAGAGAACATCCTGAAGTCTTCCCCAAAGACTTGTCAGGATTGTCTCCTCAAAAACAAGTCGAATTTTGCATAGATTTGGTTCCAGGCGCCGCGTCTCTAACCAAGGAACCCTATCGACTTGCACTTCCTGAGATACAAGAATCGTCAACGCAGCTTCAGAAGTTGCCAGATTGGGGATTTATAAGGCAAGCTCTTTGCCCTAGGGAGTTTCAGTACTGTTCATCAAGAAGAAGGACGATGGTTTTCAAATGAGCATCAACTACCAAGAACCGAACGAGCTAACCAACAAGAGTCGGTAACCCTTGCTGAGGATTAACGAATTATTCATTTAACTAACTGTGAGGATCCCACTACTATTTTAAGACTGATCGTTGATCGAGTGTCATTAGCTGTGAATTCAGGAAGAAAGTATACCCAGGAATTGTGAGACAATAACTTCGTTTAAACATACACTAATGCTGTGTTTTACACACGATACACAAAACAGTTTTACACAGAATACGAAACTTTGAGAATCTAGAAAACATGTACTTAGGACCTTTGGGAACCCAGGACAAAACTTGTAAAGGTTGTCACTTAGGAACCACACCTGTTAACTCAAACAAACCACATTATTCTGACATATATACTATTTCAGTTAACCAAACAGATAAAGTACCCAATTTTCTTCAATTGAGGCTCCCCACTTTTACTTCTAGCAAGTAGATTTTTACATCTCTACTTCTCTTACTGGTGGTTGCATCATGACAATTTCCTTCGTTAGAGCAAACACTTCTTTGTCTCGATACTTAGTCATTTCTTCATTTTAGCAAATACTCATTGCTTCATTTCTTGAAAATTCATATGCTACACATGCACCATTTGTTACACATGTGGTTTCGTTTCGGAAAAGGCGTTTCGTCAAAGTTCAAATATTATTTTGCTAAAGCTAACTATTGGTTTATGATTCGAATAACCTACATTATTGTAATTGTTGGCTCCTTTGTTATCAAGCCAGCACACTTTCTTGAAACTTCTATTCTTTTCAAATTACATTCATGGTTTATCTTTGTAACCATGCCGAGATTCCTTGTCGATACACACGTTTATTGCCAGTTTGTGTCACACCCCCAAAATCCACACGCGGAGTACCACCGCTGGGAGGCGTGACATGACCAGGCTCAAGCCATCAATCATGTCAAACATAGTAATTAAGTGTAAAAGTAGGAAAATGCAATTCATCTTGACATGACCGATGTTCATAACCAAACGTTGTTTAAGTAGCGGAAGCATAATAATGAAAACCCAAAGTAAGTTATAAGTTCAAATATCGTCTACGATCCGAATCCCACAACGACCTGCTCCTTCCTGTGCAAGCTCCATATGTACCTAAGGTCCTGCAAGGCATGTAACAGAGAGTCAACAACTAGTTGAGCGAGTTCACAGTGGGTTGTTTAGTAATAATGTTCGTTTCATAAATCGTTTGTTTGTTTAGTAACCCATGTATCGTTATCAATTACATCGCGGCCCTCCAGGCATGTTTGCGAAGATTAGTGGGGGTTTCCCATGTATTGTAGACTAGTTATATTTGTATCGCGGCCCTCCAGGCATGTTTGCGAAGATTAAAGTATAGTTCGCGGCCATTCCAGGCATGTTTGCGAAGATCGTTTTAGTATAGTTCGCGGCCATTCCAGGCATGTTTGCGAAGATCGTTTTAGTATAGTTCGCGGCCATTCCAGGCATGTTTGCGAAGATCGTTTTAGTATAGTTCGCGGCCATTCCAGGCATGTTTGCGAAGATCGTTTTAGTATAGTTCGCGGCCATTCCAGGCATGTTTGCGAAGATCGTTTTAGTATAGTTCGCGGCCATTCCAGGCATGTTTGCGAAGATCGTTCAAGTATAGTTAAGGTTGTTGTCCTACCCAAGGAGGACGAACGTACGTATTCTACCCAAGGAGAATACGCAGGATTAATATTGGCATCCTACCCATGGAGGATGGCGGTACATATCCTACCCAAGGAGAATATGTAGGTTCCTTTTAATTTCTTTAACCCATTCCCAACCACCGGGAATCCCATGCCTTAGAAAGTGTGTGAACTCACCTGAGTTTGCTCGGTATGCTAAGTATGTGCTCAAAGTAAGTCAATCACGTCCTAAAGTACGCACGTATAGAATAATCAGTTGGTGTTCAAGTTGCTCACGTATTAAGCAGGTAGCACGTAATCACAATCATACAAGTCATGTCTAACGTCTAACAGCAGTTAAATATTCCAGTTAACACTTAACGGAATCCATTCAAGTTACAGCACAGCTCGACGAAACACATAAGTTGGCGAAACAAGATATTGACGAAACACATTCTGTTTCGTCGAGGTGTCCCCTGGCGAAACAGAACTTCTGATTCGTCGACTACTCTTGGCGAAACACATTCTGTTTCGCCGAGAGTTCTGTTTCGTCGGACGTCAGTTTCGCAGACAACAGATGCAGCAGTTACAAATATACACAGAACCCTAATCATGCTAGCAGCCGTTATCAGTATCAGAAATCATATGAAGGTCAATGTGCAGAACGGATCATCACAACTCAATCATCCAAGAATCATTGTCTAGCATAAACCCTAGTTTTTGTGTATAACATATAAATTTAACATCCAACAATCATATCATTGAACCCTATCAAGATGCTAACTTGAATTCAGAATCAAATCATATTAACAACATTCAGAACCGAGCATTCGATCATATTCAGTTTCGCATAGAATTACGCATCCGATTAACCATGTATATCGCAATCAAGAACATCATACCCATATACTCCTATATAATCCAGAATTCAAGTATATACACAAACATGAATCGAGCTATTACAGAAATATTAAACCGATTAACGAACACACACTAACCGGAATAAGAGAAATACGAATCGATCGCTAAGATATCGCCGGGAACCTCCAACTGCCGTCGCACAGGAGGGAAAGGGGCTCTAGGGTTTTGGTTGTTTGATAGCAGATGTAAAAACTGATGTTGTTTCACGTTTTAAACTCAAAATAGCGTGTTGGGCCCGAACTGGGCTTCGGTGAAACTGGGCTCGGCGAAACAGACTTCTGTTTCGTCGAGATGCTTTTGGCGAAACAGTCTGTTTCGTCGAGATTTGTTATGGCGAAACACACTTGTGTTTCGTCGGGTTCTTTCATAAGTTAAGCAGTTTACGTTTCTCGACAGGTTCCATGTTATACAATCAAACACATAATCATGTAAACACAATACGTTTATTATAACACGAAGTGTACAGTTACAAGTCAGACAAGTCAAACAACTAAATAGTCAAAGTCAATGTGCATTAAATGCAAATAAAGAATGTTGGAAATTTCGAGTTGTCACATTATCCCCAACTTGAAAGAAATTTCGTCCCGAAATTTAGTATGCAGTTACTGAGGAAGCTAATAGTGTGACGTTGTTTACCTGTTTCGTATCGCGGCTCCCCGAGCATGTATGCGAAGATTACTGGTTTTCCTGGGGTGTCACATTATCCCCCCCCCCCCCCCCGTTGATTTGGAATTTCGTCCCGAAATTCTGCAATAGTAGCTTCAGCCTCAGTAGTAGTTGCATTGGTTCCGAATAACTGGGGATATTTGAGTTCCATTTGATCTTCTCGTTCCCAGGTATACTCTGGGCCACGACGGGAGTTCCAACGAACTCGTACAAGAGGGATTCTCGTGTTCTTGAGGACCTTAACATCCCGGTCCGTGATTTCAACAGGTTCCTCGACGAAGTGCAACCGCTCGTCGATAGTGAGTTCCTTTAAGGGAACTATGTGGGTCTCATCTGACGTACACTTCTTCAGATTCGACACGTGAAAGACATTGTGAACTGCACTGAGTTCAGGTGGTAAGTTCAATCTGTAGGCCACTTTGCCTATTTTCTCAATAACCTCGAAAGGTCCAACATATCGTGGATTTAGTTTGCCGTGTTTACCAAAACGAACCACACCCTTCCAGGGTGAAACTTTAAGTAGCGCTCGATCCCCAACCTGGAATTCGAGTAGTTTCCTGTCTCAATCAGCGTATGCTTTCTGACGGTCGCGTGCTGCCGCCATGCGTTGTCGTATTTATGCAATCTTTTCTGTAGTATCGACTACCATTTCTGGACCTGTGATTTGACTTTCTCCCACCTCTGCCCAACAGAGAGGTGACTGGCACTTACGCCCGTACAGTGCCTCGAGTGGTGCAGCTTTAATGCTGGTGTGGTAGCTGTTGTTGTAAGAAAATTTCGCGAGTGGCAGATGTTTTTCCCAACCATTGCCAAAGTCAATTACGCACGCCCGAAGCATGTCTTCTAGAGTTTGAATAGTACGCTCAGACTGCCCATCCGTCTGAGGATGATAAGCTGTGCTCATGTCTAGTCGAGAGCCAAAAGATTTGTGCATTGCTTGCCACAGTTCTGAAGTAAAGCGTGCATCACGATCAGAGATGATAGAGGTTGGCACCCCGTGCCTTGAAACCATTTCTTTTAAGTAGATGTCTGCTAGGGTAGAGAACTTGTCTGTTTCCTTAATAGCCAGGAAGTGAGCAGACTTTGTGAGTCGATCCACGATCACCCAAATAGTATCATTTCCGTGCTGAGATCTAGGTAAGCCTGTAACAAAATCCATGGAAATTTGTTCCCATTTCCATTGTGGTATCTCAGGTTGTTGAAGTGGTCCTGACGGTTTCAGATATTCTGCCTTGACTCTCGCACAAGTCAAGCATTTGCTAACGTATGTGGCTATGTGGGCCTTCATGCTAGGCCACCAGTATGTAGTTTTGATATCGTGGTACATTTTATCCGAATCTGGATGTACCGAGTAGCAAGACTTATGAGCTTCATCCATTACAAGCTCGCGTAAGTTGCCATAGAGTGGGACCCAGATGCGTCCTGTTACATAGTAGGCTCCGTCTGCCTTTTGTTCTAATCTTTGCCTTGAGTCGCGTAGGGCTTCAGCCCTAACGTTTTCTGGTTTCAATGCTTCTACCTGAGCATCTCGTATTTGTGAAGGAAGACTAGACTGAATGGTGAGTTGCAACGCTCGTACACGCCTAGGTGTAGTATCCTTTCGATTGAGGGCGTCGGCCACCACATTGGCTTTGCCCGGATGGTACTTTATGGCACACTCATAATCGTTCAGCAGCTCGACCCATCTACGTTGTCGCATGTTCAACTCTTTCTGCTTGAAAATATGTTCGAGACTCCTGTGATTGGTGTAGATGGTGCCCTTAGTGCCATACAGGTAATGTCGCCATATCTTGAGCGCAAAAACAACGGTTCCCAGCTCTAAATCATGAGTAGTGTAATTCCGTTCGTGAATCTTAAGTTGGCGCGAAGCATAAGCAATGACTTTATCCCGTTGCATCAACACACATCCAAGACCTTGGATGGATGCGTCGCAGTAAACTATAAAATCGTCCGTGCCTTCAGGCAATGAGAGGATAGGTGCGCTACAAAGTCTATCCTTTAAGTGCTGAAACGCTGTTTCCTGTGTATTACCCCAACGGTAAGCAACACCTTTCTGTGTCAGTAGTGTAAGCGGCTGAGCAATCTTCGAGAAGTCTTTGATGAATCGTCTGTAATAACCTGCCAAACCCAAGAATTGGCATATTTCTGTCGGTGTGCGAGGTGCAGGCCAGTTCTTGATCGTATCTACCTTGGATGGATCGACATGAATCCCATCCTTGTTTACCACATGGCCTAGGAAGTGGACTTCACGAAGCCAGAAGTCGCATTTTGAAAACTTAGCGTACAGCTGTTCCGTTCGAAGAAGTTCCAAAATAAGTCGTAAGTGCTGCTCGTGTTCCTCCTGACTCTTTGAATAAATCAGGATGTCGTCGATGAAGACAATGACAAACTTGTCAAGATAGGGTTTGCACACCCTGTTCATAAGATCCATGAAAACCGTAGGCGCGTTCGTTAGCCCGAATGGCATGACCATAAACTCGTAGTGGCCGTAGCGAGTTCTAAATGCTGTTTTGGAGACGTCCTCATCCCGGACTCTCAGCTGATGGTACCCTGACCTTAAGTCTATCTTGGAGTAGTAGCTCGACCCTTGCAGCTGGTCGAATAAATCATCTATGCGCGGAAGAGGATAACGATTCTTGATCGTCACCTTGTTGAGTTCACGGTAGTCTATATACATCCTGAACGTACCGTCTTTCTTCTTTACGAATAACACTGGAGCTCCCCAAGGCGAAGAGTTAGGACGTATGAAACCCTTTTCCAAGAGTTCTTGTAGTTGCTTAGACGGTTCTTCCAGTTCCGTTGGAGCTAAGCGATAAGGTGCTCGAGCTATGGGTGCTGCTCCTGGAGCGAGCTCGATCTGAAATTCGACCACTGGAATATCCCCAATCTTTTTCTCTTTCTTCGATGTATCAGTAACGAGTGCTAAAACAGCTGTGTGGCCGCCCTTTCGTAAACACTTCTGGGCCTTCAAGAAGGGTATGATGCCACTCACGACACCACTCTTGTCGCCTTGAACTTCGAGAGGTTCTTTACCAGAACGGGGAATACGAATGATCTTTTCCTTGCATAGGATCTCTGCTTGTTGTTGGGATAACCAATCCATACCAATGACGATGTCGTAACTATCGCAACGTTGAGGTCATTACTAGTATCACCCTGACCAATCACGAACACTCGACCCCTGGCACCATTGCCGTCGTTATTACCCCCGTTGTCTTCCCTAGTCCCCGTTTCCTTGGTTGTGTTTCTGATTCTGGTTCTGATTCAACCGTGGGCAGTGTCTCTTGAAGTGACCTTCAGCCCCACACTGATAACATCCCTTGTTACCCTGCCGTTGCCGCTGATTCTATAGATCTTGTATCTGTTGTTGTTGGTTCTGGCTTGCAGAACGTGAGTTTCTACCATCCTTGGCTCCATGACCAAGCTTGTCGCATCATTGACAATGATTTCGGTTGCACTGCCCGCTGTGGTGCAAGTTACATCGTTTGCACTTAGGGTGGTTTCCCCTGTATCCACCCTGCCATTGACTGCTGAAAGGTTGCTGACTAGGACTTTGGTTGTCATCGATCTTTCACTGTTGTGCCTGGGACAGAATCGTAGTCGAACCCTTGCCAGAGGTTCCATTCCACTTTCATTCGTTGTCACTGAGGATAGCAAAAGTAGTTGAAGTAGTAGCACCAATACGTCTAGGCAGCTTGTTCTGTTCCACTGCCTGGTCTATGGGACGATGAGCAAGATGAGTAACATCTTGAATAGTAGCAAGATTAGCAGTCATCACATGACTTTGAATTTCTGGTACTAAGCCTTTGAGGTACCGCTCTCGGTGCGCTTGATGGGAGGTTCCACCATAGTAGGGCACAAAGTTGCCAGCTCGTTAGATCGCTTCGTATACGTCTCTATTTCTGACCCCGTCATCTTCAGGTTAAAGAACTCCACTTCCAGTTTGTGGATATTATCATAGTTACAGTATTCTAGTTTGATTAGTTTCTTGAATTCGTCCCAAGGGGTGGCATTAGCAGCCGCCAGCCCCCAGCATCGAAACTTGCGCGTTCCACCAAGTTTGCGCAGTGTCTTCGAGACCATCAGTGGCATATTTCACCTTACTAGCCTCGGGTCATTCGCATAATCGAAGTCCGATTCGAGTTCCTCGAACTTAACGGAGGAGTCCAACAGCTCCTTCAGTGTCGTTGAAAGTAGTAGGACGACAGTCCATAAAAAGTCGTGTATATGCATACAGGTGGCTGAGCGTGTTGACTTGTCGTGTGCGTAAGAGTAATCAAAATTGAGCACAGTGTTGAGTTACGAGAGTAGGATCTAAAAATCCTAGAGTAAGTGGCGATGGCAGGTTACACCTCCTGCCTGGGCAGCTGCAAGTGCTGCAGTGACTTGTTCAGTGATCGAAGCCGCCAACTGGGCTTGAGTTAGGTTAACGCGTCCACACATGATCTTGACATCAAGGAGAACATGTGGGTGAGAGGTTCGCGAATAGTGCGAAGAGAGTGAGCACACAAGTATTCTCAAGCAACAACATATAGTAGGTTCTGTACTCTAAGCATACCGCGAGCAAAGTTCTATGTAGTTCTAGCATGTAGGTAAAGTAACATGAATAGTAGTACCTATGATGTTGAGCCTTGCACGTGGAGCGAAGCGTCGTTGTGGATCGTTGAGAGCACTGTTCTGGTTATAGTCTGGTTTTAACAAAATCGTTTTCCCTTTATTAAAACCGAGTTCTCTATAACCAATGGCTCTGATACCAATCTGTCACACCCCCAAAATCCACACGCGGAGTACCACCGCTGGGAGGCGTGACATGACCAGGCTCAAGCCATCAATCATGTCAAACATAGTAATTAAGTGTAAAAGTAGGAAAATGCAATTCATCTTGACATGACCGATGTTCATAACCAAACGTTGTTTAAGTAGCGGAAGCATAATAATGAAAACCCAAAGTAAGTTATAAGTTCAAATATCGTCTACGATCCGAATCCCACAACGACCTGCTCCTTCCTGTGCAAGCTCCATATGTACCTAAGGTCCTGCAAGGCATGTAACAGAGAGTCAACAACTAGTTGAGCGAGTTCACAGTGGGTTGTTTAGTAATAATGTTCGTTTCATAAATCGTTTGTTTGTTTAGTAACCCATGTATCGTTATCAATTACATCGCGGCCCTCCAGGCATGTTTGCGAAGATTAGTGGGGGTTTCCCATGTATTGTAGACTAGTTATATTTGTATCGCGGCCCTCCAGGCATGTTTGCGAAGATTAAAGTATAGTTCGCGGCCATTCCAGGCATGTTTGCGAAGATCGTTTTAGTATAGTTCGCGGCCATTCCAGGCATGTTTGCGAAGATCGTTTTAGTATAGTTCGCGGCCATTCCAGGCATGTTTGCGAAGATCGTTTTAGTATAGTTCGCGGCCATTCCAGGCATGTTTGCGAAGATCGTTTTAGTATAGTTCGCGGCCATTCCAGGCATGTTTGCGAAGATCGTTTTAGTATAGTTCGCGGCCATTCCAGGCATGTTTGCGAAGATCGTTTTAGTATAGTTCGCGGCCATTCCAGGCATGTTTGCGAAGATCGTTCAAGTATAGTTAAGGTTGTTGTCCTACCCAAGGAGGACGAACGTACGTATTCTACCCAAGGAGAATACGCAGGATTAATATTGGCATCCTACCCATGGAGGATGGCGGTACATATCCTACCCAAGGAGAATATGTAGGTTCCTTTTAATTTCTTTAACCCATTCCCAACCACCGGGAATCCCATGCCTTAGAAAGTGTGTGAACTCACCTGAGTTTGCTCGGTATGCTAAGTATGTGCTCAAAGTAAGTCAATCACGTCCTAAAGTACGCACGTATAGAATAATCAGTTGGTGTTCAAGTTGCTCACGTATTAAGCAGGTAGCACGTAATCACAATCATACAAGTCATGTCTAACGTCTAACAGCAGTTAAATATTCCAGTTAACACTTAACGGAATCCATTCAAGTTACAGCACAGCTCGACGAAACACATAAGTTGGCGAAACAAGATATTGACGAAACACATTCTGTTTCGTCGAGGTGTCCCCTGGCGAAACAGAACTTCTGATTCGTCGACTACTCTTGGCGAAACACATTCTGTTTCGCCGAGAGTTCTGTTTCGTCGGACGTCAGTTTCGCAGACAACAGATGCAGCAGTTACAAATATACACAGAACCCTAATCATGCTAGCAGCCGTTATCAGTATCAGAAATCATATGAAGGTCAATGTGCAGAACGGATCATCACAACTCAATCATCCAAGAATCATTGTCTAGCATAAACCCTAGTTTTTGTGTATAACATATAAATTTAACATCCAACAATCATATCATTGAACCCTATCAAGATGCTAACTTGAATTCAGAATCAAATCATATTAACAACATTCAGAACCGAGCATTCGATCATATTCAGTTTCGCATAGAATTACGCATCCGATTAACCATGTATATCGCAATCAAGAACATCATACCCATATACTCCTATATAATCCAGAATTCAAGTATATACACAAACATGAATCGAGCTATTACAGAAATATTAAACCGATTAACGAACACACACTAACCGGAATAAGAGAAATACGAATCGATCGCTAAGATATCGCCGGGAACCTCCAACTGCCGTCGCACAGGAGGGAAAGGGGCTCTAGGGTTTTGGTTGTTTGATAGCAGATGTAAAAACTGATGTTGTTTCACGTTTTAAACTCAAAATAGCGTGTTGGGCCCGAACTGGGCTTCGGTGAAACTGGGCTCGGCGAAACAGACTTCTGTTTCGTCGAGATGCTTTTGGCGAAACAGTCTGTTTCGTCGAGATTTGTTATGGCGAAACACACTTGTGTTTCGTCGGGTTCTTTCATAAGTTAAGCAGTTTACGTTTCTCGACAGGTTCCATGTTATACAATCAAACACATAATCATGTAAACACAATACGTTTATTATAACACGAAGTGTACAGTTACAAGTCAGACAAGTCAAACAACTAAATAGTCAAAGTCAATGTGCATTAAATGCAAATAAAGAATGTTGGAAATTTCGAGTTGTCACAGTTTGCACTGAAACCAAGTTCAATTGCTTGAACTTGTCTATTTCGTATACTCAATTCAAGACGTCATATGATGTATTGAGGGCATCATATTCAAATTCATTTTTGCAAGTGCTTCTTTTGTTTCGAGTCGTAGTAGACTTGTTCGGCCTACGACTCCAATAAAATCGTTCGTTGCTTTCGACGCCTTGCGGTGATGTTTTCACTAGATTGGAGCTTGCGCTAATCTCAATTACACATCTCATACACGGATTTAATTGTTTATTTACTGGCTTGCTCTAAATCCGTTTGGTTTATCACAAATAAAGCAGTCTTAACACGATCGTGTGCAAAGACAATGGTACATGCATTCATTTTATATTCCAGTGTACCTCCTATCGACTCTTTCATTATTGATCAAATGCTTTGCAGTATTTATTACTTTTTCATCTTCGATCGGAAACAGTAGTCCTTTGATGTTCCATATTCAACTGAAAACCCCACGACATTGTTAAAATCAAACTTTAGATTTGATTCAGTACACCTTCATTTGAGTTCAAACACGGTGAACTTGTTCGGTCACCGCTATTGTTGAAATACGACACCTTGTGGTGTCGGTGTAAACTTGTAGCTTGTGCTAATCAGGGTAAACTGTTTCACACAAAACTACACATACTTCTGTTTGACTTGTCATTTAAACATTCCTGATGCAACTACGTATTGAGACAACAATACACCATTTTCGATTGAATTTCCTTCGGTGTATTCAATAATGTCAACACATTAATTTTAACTATTTAAATTTTTCGAAAGTTGACAAATCACCTTCATGTCACTATCATATTCAAGTTGTTGATTTTGAGTTCATATAGCGGATGCTATGGTTTTTGAAAACTCATTTGCATATTGTGACCGACTGTTTGAAAATCCATTGGTCAACACTCCTTTGTTGCACCCTTGTTAACTAAGTTATACTAGATTATACATTTATACATCTCGTGTCCTTTAACATCAAATTCTAGAACGCATACCTTTTAACCATTGGGTTCTTGTTGTTGTAATATATCCTTGGATTCACCTGATGTGAATAAGATTTGTTTCGGTTTTGTGGTTATCTACCCCAGTATTATTCATATGCATATACGCATATTGTAACCCTAAGAAGTTAAGGTAGTATAAATTTCGAGGACGAAATTTTCTTAACAGGGGAGAATGTGACAACTGCCAAATTTGCATGCATCCGTACAATTAATTAGACAATAATTAATGATTAATGACTGTTCTGATTTACAATTTATGACTCGAATTGTTTTCTTATTACTACCATATACATACATGTGCATCATATATTGCTCAAAGTCATGTCATTATTGCATGGGAACTTTATTGACTCAAAAGATGCACGAAACACAACAAGCACAGTTACCCGGCAAATCAGAAAAATGCTGACAGAGTTCAGTAGATAGACAGACATTGTATTGAGACACAAAATGAGCCAGAAACCAAGTATTACACTAGTATAGTGTGTAGGAAAGTAAGGATCACAAAACTGCCTTCCTAGAGATAGTTTAAGTGCCGGAAAGTGCCTAAAACTTACATAAACCGCAGAATTCGGCAGAAAATCAGCACAATTCAGCTATAACCAGCTAATTAACACAATAATATCATGCAAAATTTATGTTTTGTTGTCCAAAACAACTTACAAAGTGTCGGGAATTAAAACTGCCACAAAAGGGTGCTTCATACTTAGTGAAACTGCACAATTCAGCACTTTAACGAACCGTAACGAACCGAACAATAACCGGGACATCAAAATTTTACTAGAAGTAATGTTTTTTTATGATATTAAGCTAGTATTGGTGGTAGAACACCTTAAAAATAATAAAAACACCTAAGACACTTAAACATACTTAAACCTTCTAGCTTGCACATTAAACCCCCAACTTCCAAAATTTCACACTTTACCCCCCCCCCCCCCTCATCAAAATCAGGCCCAAGTGGCCCCCACTTGGGATTTTCTTGAATATTTTAATGGATCTTGTCTAGAATATGCTACACAAAGATGCCTTATACCATTATACATTGGATAAAAGTTTATATAAACCATAAGACTTTAGTCATTTCTCATTCCATAAATCAACACCCATCTTCTTCTTCTTCACCCACTAGCTCACGGCCACACACCTCCACCACACTACCTCCATTTTCAACCTTCTTCCATGCATTCCAAGGTGGTCTAGAGGTGTAAGAACCTAAGTTAGGAAGCTTGGAGGCCTTGAAGCTTGAAGGACCTTCACCGATTGCTTTTATCCACTACATTTCTTACATTGATCATCCCTAGCCTTGAGCTAGTGGCAAGAACACAAATCCTTCCATTTTACATCTATTTCAAGTGGTTAAAGAATGATACATGTTGAAAATCATGAATAACACTAAGAAACTTGAAGATGAAACATGAACATAAGCATAAAACTATAAGAAATCTTAAAGAAATCATGTTGTTTAGTGTTGTTATGATGTTTGATGATGGTTGGTTTGTGTAAATGATGTAGATCATTATATGATCTTGCTAGATCATGATTAAAAACATATTCTAGCAAGATGAGAGGATGAAAATGTTAGAGATTTATAAATCATCCTCATGCAGGACATGAACTTGAAAGAATATATTGTTTTCTTGAAAAATAATGATTAATGTGAGTAATAATACTTATAGATCTGAAGATGTATGGAGGATTTCTAAAGAAACCAAGCTAAAAATATAAGTTATGCTAAAACTTGGTTCTTACATAAACAAATCTTATTTTTAGTGGTTAAACAAGTGTAGAAATACTTGTGTAACAAGAAGAATACATAAAGAAATATTTTTGAAAAATATGATTACAGGTTGTAAACATATAGATCATACAAGAATGATGTTTTTTATATAAACAACCACACTTTAAAGGATAACTAAACTTACTAAACACACTACCAAGTTACTACAAATTTTTACAAACTTTCAAGTTCATGAAGTAGTAGAATATGCATGATTTTGGCAAGATTGGTAAGTGAATGTTGTTTGTTGATGATTGTAAATTGTTTGTGATGATTTTTGCAAAAGAAAATCATATGCTTGAAAGCATGGAAACCTCCATTTTTAGGGGAAACTATGGCAAAATTTTCTAAAAATATAAACACTTAGAAAAATATTTTTAAACAAATATTCACAAGTGTATTTTAACCAAGAGTTTTCCATATAAACTTTGCCATAATTTTTGTTAAAAAAATATAAGTGTTGGAGGTTGGTTTTTATAAATAAAAGTGGATAAATATATATTTAGAATATATGTACATTGAAGACACACATGTGTGATTATGTGTATACTTTGTGTAATAGCTATGTTATTTTAGGGCATGTAATAATGTAACACATCAAAATACCAAGGATTACAATCCAAAATATTATCAAAATCACAAGGGATAAGCATACAAGTTACACACAAAAATATTGGCGAAACCGAACAAGAAATGTAACTTACAAAATATTGCGGAAATATATTCACAAAGTATATTTTGGTAAATAGTATTTTGGATACAAAGGAATGAAATATGACTTTCACCATTACTTCAAGAGTATATCATATTTTTGACAAGTATAAAAATATAAGTTTTCTTTGGAATTATTAGAAGACATATTATTTTTAGGAAATATATATATATTTTCTTGAGTGAACTTGAAATACATTATTTTGAATGGAAATAAGTTTATAAATATTTTCTAAGTGAGACTTGAAAATATATTATTTTGGAACTACAAATATTTTTGCCAAAAGAAAAATTATGAATAATTTTTCTAAGTAGTATTTCTTAAAATATATTTTGGAAATATATATTGGGTATTTATTAAAGATAATATTCCAGAAAGTTTAATAATTAATTAAGTATGAGAATACTTGATGAATACAATAAAAATACGTATCCTCGTACGTATAAACACACACCGGAATACGACCCTAATACATGGCAAGACTATACAAGTGAAAGATACCCCATCCTTGGGAAGAATATAAAAGTATAAATACTTGGGAAGTATTAAGTTGATATATATTGTTTTAACAATTATTCCAAAATTTAATAAATATAATCTAAGTTAAAATATTTATTATTTTGACAAATAATTATATAACTTGGAATAATGATGAAGACACTTGGAAACGTAACTCAAGGACACTAAATAATACTAAGTCAAGGCACGACCCGCTCGTCTAATAAGACCATAGTACATTGTAGGTAGTCGTGTACACCAGAGGAAACTTTGAGTTACAGGCGGATTCGAAGATCGCAAAACTGTGAGTTCATGTCCCCCTTTTCTTTTAACTGTTTTTGGTTTTATAACTTCGGGGGTGAAATACATGTTACATACTGTTCACAAACAATTACAAGTGGTATGATTAGCTAAGGAATGTGCTGCTAGATCATGTGAATGGATAGGCGATTGACTTAAGGCCATTAATCCTTGTTTAAGGACCGAGGGACATGAGTAATAGATCTATTGGGTGTTGCGAGCCCCACCCATAGGCCTGCGAGTTGGCCGCATGTGGTGACTATGTCGTTCCGCCGGAGGGGCCGGTACGAAATACGCTTACAGGGTTGAGTGCTTCCTATACCATGTCACTTATATTAATGTATTAGCTACACATTAATTGATCTGTTTTTCCTTGTTGCTTCATACCAGTTTACAAGTACATACATACATACTTACAAAGGTTTTCAAGGTTTATTCGTGCACACCTACTAAACACATGAACTCACTCAACTTTTGTTGATGTTTTCAAACTACATGTATTTCAGGAAACTAAGTATGGATCTGGCGGGCGTTGGAGTTTCAAGTCATGTTGAGAATAAAAGATGTCATCCGTGTCTTAGGGTTTGGTTAGAGTGTCTTATCCTGGACGGGACACATCTTTCAAAACCTGGTTTTAACTAAAGTCTTTTGATGAGTCCTTATGGAACTCTAAACATTTTATATGGGTTGTAACTCGGATTTTAAGTCTATGTTTCGAGACAATGATGATGTAATGTTTTAAAACTTAATCAATGAATGAACATCTTGGATTTATCATATAGTTGTTTGTTATGGTTGAATGCAATGATATTAAGCAAGTCACACCAAATTACGCTTCCGCAAAAGTCAGGGTGTGACATAAGTGAAGAAAAAGGAGAATTGTGTCGCAACCCCCGATCCCTTATCTGTCCCGGGAACAGGCGGACGCGAACTCAGTGGTGGTGGTATCAGGTTTCGTTAATTTGGCAGCGGAATTTACATCAGGACCGTAGTTAGGAAATGTTTATCAGAGTAAAACCACCAAAATTGATATTAACAAACACATGGGAAAAACCCAAGTTTCTTATTACAATATATTTATAGGGACAAAACCCTATGTTATTGAATTTAAAACATTGTTTATTAGATAACTTTTATAGCCACTTATTTTCCAAGCCGTCAGTGCTCTCGAGCTAGCTTTTTCCCAGTTGGCTTTCACATTGTGTTACCTGAAACATGTTTTAAAAATATTTTGTCAGCGGGAAATACTGGTGAGTGAATCCATGTTTAATCAAGAAACATTTTATCAATTAACACAGTATTGAGAGCGATCACATTGTTTATTTCTACACAATTACTCATTCAGTACTGTCAATCCTTGACTTGTGGGTCATATTACACATTGGCTAACTCGTCGTCCAATGGTATCGTACTGTCATTCCGACTTACTACTCGCAAGTAATAAATTTTGTATACAAAACCCCATAATACCGGCAGTAATTGAAGAACTACAAAGACTCAATCACCGCTTAATCGCATTGTAAAACAATTAAGGTTTTGTAAACATTCCAAAAAGGTTAACAAAAAGAGGATAAACTCACATTGCTATTTTAGACTTCTTGTAAGGGTTTCCTGGATATAATCTATAATTTATAATACTTACAACGGAGCAGAACCTCGCTAATTAGGGGTATAATACCCGACTATAACTTCTAATACTTTAGAAATTGAGATTGAGAATGAATTGTGAGCGACAGAAAACAAAAACTGATGCGTTCTATTTATAGTGCTGATATACGACTTTCAGGCGGCCCGTGTAAGATAAGGCAAAGCCTTACGCGGCCCGCGTCAACATATGGTCAACGCGTAGCTTATCCATATCAGCATGTAGGTCCGCCACGATGTCAACACGTGTCGGCTCAGGGTGTTGCCGTGTTGTTCATCTCTCGCGGCCCGCGTATACTTAAACGGGGTCTTACGTGGCCCGTATCAACTAAAGAAATCAAAGGAATCCGGTATCCACCTTGATACCGCCCGCGTAAATGTTGGGGTGCGTCTACGCGGCCCGCCTCAACTTACTGATTTCAGATTTTTATTTATTTTATATGCTATAACGTATTTCGGGCTCGGTTTTCACATACGGGGTGTATTTAAAGACATATAAGGGTATTTTAAAATATACTAGAGTGTCAGACATATTATGAGGGTGTCGGTTTTACCGAGGGTTGTTACAAATTGGAACAAGCGAATCTAATCTACTTCGACTGTTCTTTGACTTTGATGGAGTCGGGACACTTGTAACTACCACCAAGGAGCTCATTTAATGGTACCTCGTCTACATGCTTTGCAAAATCACAAATATCATGTTTTGAACCATATATTCCTGACCCAACATAATGTATACTTCAAAGTTTTGAGATTCATTTTAAGCTCGCCGCATCTTGTTCCTAAAAAAATTATTGACCTCGGTTTGAGAAACCTGCAGAAATAAAATTTATTACATGTCACAGTTTATAAATGATTTAAAAATGAACATAGCATATACAGTTTTTTACTTTTATACCACTAACCCAGATTAAACGAGCCTTACTGTTGCAATATGTAGAAAGCTAAAAGGGCCGTTTATTTTGGGATGGAGTAGGAAACCTATAAAAACTAAATATAAATAAGGAAACTGGTCCAAACCTGCTTGTAGATACTTGTACAGTAGACCTTGTTGCACACATCTCTCTCTCATCCTTTGACTGAAACCCAAAACATCAAAACAAAGAATAAATAAAAAAGTAAAAAAAAAACAACAAATCATTAATAAAAACCCCAACGATTGAAATTAGAGTTACATGCGTTGGGATGTTGAGATGAAAGAATCAATCACGGTGGCAAATAGAAGGAGAGCACAGACTCCGTAGCTGGTGGCTTCAGATATTCCGGTTATTGCTGTGTTAGGTTCGAGTTTAACTCAAAATATGGCATGAACAACCAGGGGATGGGATTAAAAAGACCAGGCGTGGTGAGATTACTTCTTTAATACCGAAATCGAATTGAAGGCATGCTCCATTGAATAAATTGACGTCCAATTTGCTTAGTTTCCCTGTGGTTTGCCGAATTGTAGGCTGGTGTCAATTAGGTTGGATTTAAGTGAAGTCGGAGGGGTTGAAGACTTAAAGGTATGAATTGAATTGCGCATTGAAGAAGGTGATTATCAATTTAGACGGTTTCAGTTTGATCAAAGGTTAGAAGTGATGAAATAAGGTTAAGAGGGGTATAATAGGAAGAAAAAGGTAAAATATTAGGGATTTTAACTGACTTTTCACATGCCATCTTAAAATTAAAATTAGAGCTAGAAATTACCATTATATTCATGGGAGATGCTTTATATAGTAGTATTATAGAATTATAGATTATATATATTAAAAAACAAACACAATGAATAGTGATAGACAAATTAGGCTTAGGATGTGGGGAGTTGGCGTTGGTTGGGGCGGGGGATGTCCTTCAACGCCAGCTGCTCCACTCTGGGTTGGCGTTGCCCCTTTGGCGTGGGTATTCAGCTAGGCGTGGGGCGGGGGCGGGGGTGGGGGCAGGGTGACTTGGCTGACTTTGGTTGGTTGGTTCAATATGACTGATTTTGGTTGGCTACTTTAACTAAAAAAAAATTCACATGGCTGGCTACGCCAAGCTAAGACACACCACACCACACCCTTCATTTTTCACCTTAAGCTTATGGATCCTACTCTCGCCACATGTCGAGCAATGTCCCCAACCCAAGCCTCTCCACTCCCCGCAGCCTTAAGAAGTTGCCGTGTGGCGGTTGGCCCACTAAGAAGTTGCCATGTGACATCTTTTTTTTTAACTTTTATGTATGCTATATAATTAAAAAAAACTAAATTCGTAACTTTGTTTAATTTTTTCATGCGTTTCTTTGTACATTTTGTTTGTTTATATATGGTATATGAGTTCATGCCAGTATTGTGATGGTACCCTGACAAACCGAACCGATTCCTATCAAATAATTGTTTTGAATCGATGTAGATCACACGTTGATATTCTTTTGGTCATATCACGATTTTTTTTCTTTTTCAGTTGCTATAACGAGCATCGGTACTGTAATATAACGAGATGAAGCGATACCAATTAAATTCCTATCGCGTAGCATGGAACAGCTACCGACGCAACGCGCTGGTTTTCATACCACTAGTGTATTTAAACCAAAACCAAATGAACAGTAACATAACAAAACAAAACAAACAAAACCAAATGAACAGTAACAAAACACAACCAAATGAATAGTAACTCCATATTTGATAAGTAAATCGTACCGGTGGCAAATTTATCAAACCGGGTACATTTTTGGTACCGACTTTTGACAATTTTGGTATCGGTTTTTACTCTCAAATACTGGTGCCGTACCAGGTATATTCGGTACCGATACCCACTTTTGGGGGTTTTCGGTACCGAGCGCATCCCTAACATCACCTTTGAGCTCATGCCATGTAGCAACGCAAGTAATTACACCGTTTAGATTGTTTTTCATACACGTAGTAAGTAAATTGTATTTCGTTTGAATGATGTTTTATATATACACAACTTCTTTTGTAACATGTAAAATTAACTTGGATATTTAAATTATTGATGAGCAAATGGTATCAAATCCTGTAGTCAAACCGGTAGCGTATTGGTACCAAATTTACTATACCAAATCATTTTCAATAGCAATTTGGTACCCACCTTTTGTTTTTCAGAATCGTTACTTTAGGTTCGACACCGGTCTAGCACCATACCTGTATTTACTTATTTTTACCTTCAAATACCATACCGTATAGTACCGAGCATTTTCGGTGCCGGTACCTAATTTCGATTATTTTCGGGATCGGTACTTTCAGTGCTATTACCGTTACCGAGCTCATCCATATTTTAACGTGTTAGTAACGTCATAAATGAACTGAAAACAACCGAATTTCCAACGTGTAGGACGTGTGGGCCCTACTATTATGTATTAGATTATTTAAAATCATTTTTTGACGGAGTAATCATTGTTACTACGTCATTTTTATCTATGTTTTGATATTCGGTATCCGCTTGCCATTATTAGCACGCGTTTTACAAACATTGGATCCTTGCCGCAACGCGGGATCGGAAAATCAACTAGTTAAGTTTAATTTAAGTTTAATAAGATAAAAGGTGGGTTAAATATGTTAATTTTCAATTGGATGACTTTTCAATAAGTGGCCCTTTTTTTATTCTAGCTTGGTTGTTGAATGAGCCCACGTTTACATTCAGTTTCTTTAACAAGTGGGCTTTATATATTAGTTCAATTTGCTCGGGTATTATAATATTTTTAATGGTTTCATCGAAAGATGATGACACAGAGTGGTTTTACTAACCACTTTATTAGTCGTGTAATGATTTTACATGATAATTAAGTAAAAAACAAAAATAAAAAATAAATAAATGTGAAGTGTGTGAACGTAATTGGTCAAAAAATAGTAGTCTTGTCCCACACTATCCTTCACCTCTGCCCCATGCTCGTGATTTGCCTTACACTAGCGCCCTTCACACCCCACCAAGGCGGTGTTCCACACTGCTTTGTGTAGATGTGACAGTGTATGAAAACATTATGGATGACCTTATTACCGGAAATTTATGAACGGAAAAATTACTATATAGGCCATGGACTATTTTGTCCAACGTCTTCAAACAAAAAAAATAATAATAATAAACAAAGCATTTCAAATTACATTATTTCGTGAAAATAATGTTAAAAGAGGGGGATGGTTGATCATGCATCATGTGGTGGCGTTGATAGCCGAAAGACAAGGGAGTACATGCACTAATTGGCCTTTGTCTTAATTGCCGAGTGTTGTGTGCCTTATGTCCAAGGCTTGATACAAAACTACCATCGAGCCGGGGGTCTCACTGGAAGCAGCCTCTCTATTCCTACGGGTTAGAGGTAAGGCTGTCTACATCTTACCCTCCTCAGACCCTACCTTAGCTTTGCTATTGGTGGGATTTACTGAGTACGACGATGATGATGATGATGATCTGATTAATTGTTGCTACCTAAAATTTACATGTGCTATATGTATCTTTGTATGCTTTTGGTGTTCAACTTTTTTTAATAAATAAATTTTACGTATAAAACCCCAATAAACCCTAAACCCCGAAACCAAATCACAACTTTGCCGATAGTAATGGTTTAGTTTTAAATTTCAAACAAATCACAAATTTACCGTTAGTAGTGGTTTAGTTTTAAATTTCAGTGGTTCGGGTTCGATTTTCAAAATTCAAAAAACAGTTACAAACGGTTTGGCCTAAAAACTGTCAAAACCGAACTGTGAAAAACCCTGTAGATTGTTGTATATTCTTAACTTACAATCAAAGTCATTTTTAAAATGAACATACAAATCTCAACAATCTAATGAATTTCACTCCAAATGGGTATTATATCACCTGACGAGAACACCATCATCTTTCAAATAACAGGAAATGATTTTGTAAAAATAAAAAAATAAAAAAATGGGAGCAACATAATGCAAAACCATTGCAACAAAATGAAAGAATATAATCACATATAAAGTCAATCATCAAATTCTCATGTTTGTATACCCAATTACACCCCACAATAACAAAATCACACTTACAAATATGAAACGAAATATTTCATTCTCATTGATGCATGCATATAAAGCTATTCACAAATCTTCCAAAATCTTGATTCATTTCGACCACGGGAAGCAGCAGCATTGCTACACAAGAAACCAGAACAATGTGTCTGTCATAGATGAACAATGGGTACCCCTTGGAAATTTTGTAACAGTTTAAACAAAAACATAAATTTAAGATCTAATGATATATACCTTTTCCGGTTTTTGGTTACGTGGAATGTTGTAGTTTGGTCTTGCATCCGAACCAGAAACCATGGGTGATCCTGTTACACGTTCTTCGCGAACCTTGTTGAAGATATGAGTATAGTTTTCTCCTGATGAAGGGTTGTTTTCATCCCAATCACCAAACCTAGGAACAGCGGCTCCATTATCGGGCTGAGGGTAAAATCGTAAATTAGAAAAACGTTGGCATTAGGTAATTAAAGATAAGCATGGGATATCATATATGAATGAGTGGAGTTGAGCAATTTGGCATCTCTAACGGGTCAAACAGATTAAAGGAAAAATAATAAACACTTAAAATTAAATGGGTCGGAATTTGTCCAAAGTGTATATTTCAACGCATAAAATAAAACCTCATAAATCAATTATACTCATAAACAAGATTTTTTATGTAATAATGTAGCTGTTTTTATAAAATTTAATACGTGACAAACAATCTTTCGGGTCAGCTGGGCCAAGCGAGCCGTTCCACTAAAATTAAGTGTTTGACCCACTATACTACGGCTAACAGAAAGCTTACCGAATCATCGCCTCGAGTTGGCTTCATTCTCGATCGTCCAGGGGTACCATGACTACTATCATAAGAGTTTTTTCCTTCCCGAGCTGGGGACGCACCACCCTTCCCGGTAACCTTTGCCTGATAATGTGGATGAAGCGGTGACCGGTCAAAGCTTTGGTCTGACCCGACACTATGCCTTACTGGACGACCAGTACCCGTCCCTTGACCGCCGCCACGTTGATGGGCCGGGCCACCTGAATTTCTCTTGTTTGGGTTATCATTAGGTGCTGGATGCTCTTCTTCACGGCTAACCCGGTGGTCATGAGGAAGGGGTGGTGGTTCGGTTTTAGCAGCAAACATTTCAGGGTTGTCCTCTGGGTCGTTTGGATTGATCATTTTTCCTCCTGCAGCTTTACCCTTTCGAGCCTCGTTAAAATAAGTTGTATAAGGAGTATTACCTTCATTTTCCCAGTTGCCAAATTTTGGTACTGTTGGACGTTTCTGCAACAATATTACTAATAAGTAACGAAACAATAACAATAAGTATCGTAATTATAAAATATCCTAACTAATAAAATCATATTATAGGAGTGTTGTTTAAACTCTAAATAATCGGATGATCATCACTTTAGTTTAGTTCACAGTAATATGTTTAAAGCAATGTTGTTGGAACCTGACCGGACACACCCAGTCCGATTGAGTACCCTTGAACCACCTCTTTGGTGCCAACCAAAGGGACCAGCAAAACCAGATTGGTGGATGGGTGGGATTTTCAAAAGATATTTTTGTCCAAAATTACTAATTAATTTACTAGACTCTAAATTTTGCAGTATGATGACCAATTGAGATTCTAGGTCAAAACTATTTGAACCTAAATATGGCCTCAAAACATGTTCAAATTCTACATTTTTAATTACCAGAGGTTCAAATCTAGTCAAATAGAATACATTTTAAATTAATTTGTCTAAATTATTAGAGTAGAAATAACATTTGCCTGTAACAAAAAATAATAGCTGCTCAAGTCAATCAACATTACCTCCATCCCATAACTAAAGTCAACTCCTCATGAACAAATTTAAAATTTCCAAAATCAGAAGTTCAAAACCATCATGTAATCAGCTCCACAAACAAAAACTTATTGAAAACCAGATAAAATTTGAATCAAAACAAACATTTTACACGAGACAAAAAGCAATAATATATCAGGTCGATAAACTTACCGCCATCACTGATCAGCAGGAAACTAGCGAGAAATCAAAACCAGAAAGGGCGGATACGAAAACACTTGAAAAGCTGCAGAATTCGAAGAGAGAGAGAGAGAGGGGTGTGAATTTGAGGAATTAATAAGAAAGCGTCTTCAAGGAAGAAGAGTGGTTGAACGAACCGTTGACTGGCGCCACCGGTCATATTTGACCATTCTTCTTTTTCTCTATATTTTGTTTTTATTTGTTTTGTTTGTTTTTTTTTTTGAGATGAGATGTGAAATCATATTGGTCGGGTCATAGGTGTGGTTCACACAAGCGAAAGAAGACCGGAAATTGGGAGATAATCTTTGACAAAATCTTGAATGAGGTTAAATCAAGAAAACTTCTTTCTTAGGACCAAACTTCATATTTGAATATTTTGACGTGTAATTAGGTTGCCACACTCTTTTGGTTAAACCTTTGAATGTTGTTGGCAAACCAAAATGCATGTGATGAGACACTGGTTAACACTTATGCTAACCAGCTGGGTTGTCTCGTGTGTGGAATTCAATCTCCTTCTCTACTCACTGACTACTGGGATCCTGCAAAACAGAACTCCTGTGACTCGCCACAAGGAGGAGAATAGGAGGGGTTCTCCTTGTGACCACCCTCCGGTGTGAGAATAAGTACTGTTCTGAGGAGAAATATTGTGTGTTGTAGGTGAAATGTAAGGAGAGCAGAATGTTAAACCTGAAGGGGGAGTGTCCTATTTATAGCCGAAGGATGAAGGAGGGAGGAGAGGCCTTGCCAGCTGCTAATGGGTGCCAGCTGTCCGACCAAGAGGAATATCCTCTTGGTCTCCTCTGCCGCACTCAGATTAGTGGGTGACGTGACGCACCGTTATTTCTCCAGGTAGGGGAATTGTATCAGCATCTGTCGGCTTGTCCTAGGATCGTGCTGCAAGTCCAGGTGGCGTCCTATCATTGGTGACACGTATTGTCCTTTTTATCTGGAAGAGGATCTTCGGTGTCGCCTGCGATTTATTCCAGAAGCTTCTGGATGCAGTTTGCTTATGTAGGCGTCAAGTTGGATAAAAAGTGGTGTGGTCCCCGCCATGTGTGCATGGACCTGGGACTAGGGCTGCAAACGAACCAAACGAACACGAACAAGACCTTGTTCATGTTCGTTTGTTAAGAAATACATGTGTTCGCGAACCGTTCACGAACACTTATCGAACGAGATTTTATGTTCGTGTTCGTTTGTTAAGGAAATGAACTTGTTCGTGTTCGTTTGTGTTTGTTTGTTAATTTTAGGCAACGAACGTTGACGAACACAAATGAGCACAAACTAATGTTCATGAACACAAATGGAAACAAACGAACACAAACAATCGTTCATGAACTGAATATATAATACACCGACACTTATTAGATATTTAATTTGTCAGAATTTTGAAGTATTTAAATAAATATAAAAACTAAAAACACTAATAAAGTATTGAACACAAACGAACACGTTACCGAACGTTCACGAATATAAACGAACGAACACGACCTCTGTTCATGTTTGTTTATTTAACTAAACAAACGAAATTTCTTGTTCATGTTCGTTTATTTAGTAAACAAACGAACACAAACGAACTTCCCGCCGAACAGTTCACGAACTGTTCGCCGAACGTTTGGTTTGTTTGCAGCCCTACCTGGGACCATACCTCTTCAAGTCCCCCCAGTCCAGTGTGCCTTCTAGTTGAGTTTATCATTTAGGAGGGATTCTGGACTCATAAGGGTTGTAGTGTTATTGTTGAGTTTTGTATTTTATCGCGCGTGTTCTACAGCGTGCCGAGTTGACCTGAAATGGCGTGCAGCGCATGTTAATGGCGTGTGGAGGCGACTTGCGATTTTGAGCCAAAATAGCGCATGGCGCAAGAAGAATGGCTTGCGAATTTAAGCCAAAATAGCGCATGCGCATGGAGATGATTTGCAAAATTGAGCCAAAATAACGCATGGCACGTGACGATGACTTGCAAAACTGAGCAAAAATAGCGCATGGCGCGCGATGATGACTTGCAAAATTGAGCCAAAGTAGCGCATGCGCATGGAGATGTGATAGACTGTCGTCGGGTCTATGCAAAAACCTAAAATTACCTATAGACAGGGTAAGTCAGGTATCGAATCCAGAGGAGCATGTGGTCAGTGTAATACCGTTTAACTAATCTAAACTTACTTTATGAAATTTGCTAGTTTATCTATTTTTTTTTTAATTTTTATGAATAAGTATTGTGAAAATGAGAAAACAATGATAGGAACGTGACCACTCCGGGATTCAGATTCTGTAAACACTTAATAATCTAATTATTGTTTATTTGGATGCCACTGATTAAATGGTAAATCTGTCACATAAACCAATTACTTATACAAGATCCTAGCATAATACCAATTGATCAGAGAGATATTAACCGCAAGCATAAATAATTATTCAATCAGCAAAGGCACAATTAGATTCAACATAAATACGTCTCTCTGGTTATCACCAGGATTTGTCTGTCACACAAATTGTATATATATATGTGAATGCAATTCGGTCAACACCTAATTACAATCTAATTCTCAAACAAACAGAACTAAATTAAAAGTGAAATACAAGAATCATCACCCGGAGTGTTCACTGGAGGGTTAACCGCGCATGTTGGTGGTCCGATCAAAAGCTTGATATGAAGTTGAAGGCATGATTGATTCGGTATGTGAAGTTGGAATTATGATGATGAATAATAATGATTTCGATCCCCCAAAAGATGTTATACGGCTGCTTCTCCTCGATAGGAATTCCCCCCGTAATGAATATGTTGTGTGGTTATATGAAGCCCAAAAGTGTTCAAGATTGCTGCCAATTGTCGAGAGCCCAGAAGTCATTTAAGGTTCCTGCCACTTATCGATTATGATCCAGTAAGAGAGCCCAAAATAATTAATGGGGCTGCCAATTATTATCGAATATAATAGAGATGATATTGATTCTCTTGAGTGGTTATTTGATCCCCAAAATAAATGAAGGCTCCCCAATATCGATGATGGTGATTGGTTCTCGGCCCAAAAATCTTTTCTAATGGTTAAATCCTTTTAAAAATCCACCTCCTCAACATCACGTGCCACTTCCTTTTGTTCACTTATGCTAATATTCTTTTTTAATGATGATGGCAAAGAAGTCAAACCAACCGCCCACTTCTCCCTTGGTCTCTATTGTCAGCCTCCAAAATCCCATATGTCGGCCCAAGTGTCTTGTGCTTCTCAATCCGAACAAGTCCCGGTTAATGTCATTCACTTGATTATTATCCCCGGTTGTTCAACTTTCTCTCTAAACATCTTAACTTCACCGAATAAAGTGATTAACCTGTAAAACCATAAACTCTCGTAGTTATCATACTCGCGACGCGTAATCACTTAAAACACCATAAAATACGTAATTTAACACACTTAACGCTCGTGCTTTGCACTCTCCATCACATCCCCACACTTACCTTTGATTGTCCTCAAGCAACCATTACAAACCATACTCGCCTTATTAACAAATCACCATTAAATTCCTTACCGAATTAACAATTTAAGGTCCCAAGTCATAGCCACCCCATAGACTGACACAATCGAGGTTGACAATCTGACAAATAAGTGATATGCATTTAAAACACTTTAAGACTTGCCTAACTAAAACTAACATGCTTATATTACTACACACATGCCACACGCCCCTCACAATAATCACTCCTCTCGGTTTTATCAAGACTAGCGTGTAATGTGCTAGTATGTATTTCACTCAAAACCAAATATGCTACTTTGCAATCATAAGCTTGTATGGCAATCACACCTCCACTGTATCAAATAACGTAGCACATATCAAAAGGACTTTTGGGTTTTGGGTTAAGGGTAAAGGTAAGGAATTATTTTTACATTTTTATATTTATTTGGCGAACACAAAAGAATACCAAACCATGACAACTTTATTCACAATAACTACTAATACTTTGGATATTTTCGACCCATTTATTTAACACGAACATAACAATGATTTTTGTTTTTTTTCTTTTTGCTTTTCTCTTTTTTTTTCTCTTTTCATTTTTTTCATTTTTTTTTTCAACGAACATCTAACACGTACTTGTCACTCATGGTTGGTAATCAAACGGGTCAAACAAGGTGTAACAAACGAAAGGTATAAGGCTCAAGATGGTTAACTAAGGTGGGTGGAATCAACAATCAACATATAGCACAATGGAAGGGATCCTAATGCCTTTATCATTTATGTGCATACGCTAAACCACAGTCTCGGCACGTATCAAACCACACAAGTTCTAACACGAAGTAACGTATGGCCTACTCTCAGCAAATGAACATTTATTGTAATTCAACTATCACTAAGTAGGCTCAAATATCTCACCGAATAAAAGGAAAATGGGTTGCCGACACGCAGCATGTGTAATTCCTAAAGCATGTTACCCCTAGTTAGGCATCTCTTATTAACTATTTTCTAAAAACATGTCAGAAATACTCTCATGAAACTTAAAGGGACAACCATGACTAGGGATCTAAGTTAGTTTAATATCAGTAGGAGCCCTTTAGCGATTGAAAATGTTGGTTTTCATGTAGTTCAAGCATACCTGAGACAAAATTTTTCAATTTTTTTTTTCACTTTTCATCGTTCTCAATCACTTTTAACCTCTTTCAAACCTTTCCCTTCCCGGGTTTCCCATATCCCCACACTTGGGCGACATTGTCCCCAATGTATAGTGCTTTTAAAACAAAACCCGGGAATACCAACTAACAACCCCCTGAGTGGCTATCCCTAACACAAATAACGTAAACACATTCCCTAAACATAAATAGTTCAACACCACCAAAAACAAAAATAAAAATGCAATAATAAAAGTGGAACAGACTCCCCTGGTTTAAAGCGTAGAATCCTCATGCGTCATGTTCCACCACGACCGTATAGCATTTCATTCGCGGCCGTGTCCAACAAGTACTCGGGTCAATCTCTACAATTAGTGTACAAATCATCCCCGTCCAAATGGAGATTGAGTATGGACAGTTTTGACTGAACTCTAATCCGTGCATCGTCCGCCACTGCACTAGAACGTATTGGGACTTCACCAAACATCCCCACACTTGGACCATTGCATCCGTAAAGATTAATAACCTGATAACCTGCAAAAATAATCACGCAAAAACAAAACAAATACACACTACTCTACATCCTCGGGCTGCCTCCCGAGAGCGCTAAGTTTATAGGTCTTCAGCCAGACCCTACCTGATATGCTCAAGGTGGTTTAAATGGCATCTCTCGTGGAAAGAACACTTGTGTTGGTGTATGGTTAGTATCCCACTGCCATCCTTCACTCCATATGGCATCCCAATGATCCGGTTTATCTGGATCTGCATTATCGAAAGAATATAATAACTCGCCCGTACGTGTCTCTATGGGATTCTTCTTGGATTTGGTTGCTTCCTTTGGTGGCTTCTTTTCTCGCTTGGCTAATTGCTTTTTAATTCTCAATTTGAGCCACCAAGGTGACTTGGCCTCTTTATCCTTCACGATCTTGTCATCTTTAGACCTGTCAATCATAGCAACACTCTCTTTCGGGCCATCGTCACACACTCGAGAATAACTCGTGTTAGTAACAAAATCCCATGAACAAGTATTTATAAATGAATAATCAAAAGAATGTGAAAGGAAGTCAATAGAAAGCTTACGGCTCCCGTATGTCATATCAACTGTACCTTTCCAGCAACAGATCTGAGCATCTGCAGTGGCCAAGAATGGTCTGCCAAGTATCACCCTCAGTTGTTCCTTCTCTGTATACGGATCTAAGACAACAAAATCTTCAGGATAATAAAAGTCGCCTACCTTTACAGTCAATCCCTTCAAAATCCCTCGGGGCCTTCCTCGTGAGTATTCAGCTAAAACCATAGGATCATTAACCTGTTGCAATGGGCCCAAATCATACCTGTCATAAATATACCCGGGAAGAACACTCATACTAACTCCAAAATTCAATGAAGCGTTATCTGTCTTGAGATCCCCAAGTTGAATTGGGATGAGCGGTTCCCCTGGATCTCTATCTGTCTCTGATCCAGCATCCTCAACCAGGCTAACTGTAGCTTTTCTTTATGCAAAATTGTCAAACTGATTAGCTAGTTGTTCAATTCGCTGGTTAAGTGATTCATTAATATTTTGCTGTTCCTTGAGAGACTGGGTGAGTTCCTCTACATGCTTGAGGAGGGTTTTGAATAACTCTAAAATCTTATCTTCCTCAATTGCGTTTCGATTCTGCTCGTTACCGCCTTTATCGGATTGATTGTAATTTTGATATCCTCTGGAGCCATGATCCGGGTGGTAAGAACGTGGACAATCTTGAGCCCAGTGACTGTGACTCCCGCAACATGAGCATGGTTCAACATCATAATCCCATTCCATAGTTGCTGCACAAGTAACAAACTAAAAGTAGTACTGAAAAAAAAAATAAAAAAAATCAAATAAACGATATAACACTAAGCGCACTAGCTCCCCGGCAACGGCGCCATTTTGATAGACTGTCGTCGGGTCTATGCAAAAACCTAAAATTACCTATAGACAGGGTAAGTCAGGTATCGAATCCAGAGGAGCATGTGGTCAGTGTAATACCGTTTAACTAATCTAAACTTACTTTATGAAATTTGCTAGTTTATCTATTTTTTTTATTTTTATGAATAAGTATTGTGAGAATGAGAAAACAATGATAGGAACGTGACCACTCCGGGATTCAGATTCTGTAAACACTTAATAATCTAATTATTGTTTATTTGGATGCCACTGATTAAATGGTAAATCTGTCACATAAACCAATTACTTATACAAGATCCTAGCATAATACCAATTGATCAGAGAGATATTAACCGCAAGCATAAATAATTATTCAATCAGCAAAGGCACAATTAGATTCAACATAAATACGTCTCTCTGGTTATCACCAGGATTTGTCTGTCACACAAATTGTATATATATATGTGAATGCAATTCGGTCAACACCTAATTACAATCTAATTCTCAAACAAACAGAACTAAATTAAAAGTGAAATACAAGAATCATCACCCGGAGTGTTCACTGGAGGGTTAACCGCGCATGTTGGTGGTCCGATCAAAAGCTTGATATGAAGTTGAAGGCATGATTGATTCGGTATGTGAAGTTGGAATTATGATGATGAATAATAATGATTTCGATCCCCCAAAAGATGTTATACGGCTGCTTCTCCTCGATAGGAATTCCCCCCGTAATGAATATGTTGTGTGGTTATATGAAGCCCAAAAGTGTTCAAGATTGCTGCCAATTGTCGAGAGCCCAGAAGTCATTTAAGGTTCCTGCCACTTATCGATTATGATCCAGTAAGAGAGCCCAAAATAATTAATGGGGCTGCCAATTATTATCGAATATAATAGAGATGATATTGATTCTCTTGAGTGGTTATTTGATCCCCAAAATAAATGAAGGCTCCCCAATATCGATGATGGTGATTGGTTCTCGGCCCAAAAATCTTTTCTAATGGTTAAATCCTTTTAAAAATCCACCTCCTCAACATCACGTGCCACTTCCTTTTGTTCACTCATGCTAATATTCTTTTTTAATGATGATGGCAAAGAAGTCAAACCAACCGCCCACTTCTCCCTTGGTCTCTATTGTCAGCCTCCAAAATCCCATATGTCGGCCCAAGTGTCTTGTGCTTCTCAATCCGAACAAGTCCCGGTTAATGTCATTCACTTGATTATTATCCCCGGTTGTTCAACTTTCTCTCTAAACATCTTAACTTCACCGAATAAAGTGATTAACCTGTAAAACCATAAACTCTCGTAGTTATCATACTCGCGACGCGTAATCACTTAAAACACCATAAAATACGTAATTTAACACACTTAACGCTCGTGCTTTGCACTCTCCATCAAGATGTCTTGCAAAATTGAGTCAAAATAGCGCATGGCGCGTTATGATGACTTGCAAAATGGAGCCAAAATGGCACATGGCGCATGATGATCACTTGTAAAATTGAGCCAAAATGGCCCATGGCGGCTAAAGATTTTTCTTGGAGATTTCTTCTAAGTAAAGTTTTTCATTTTTGTTTTTTTTTTTTTGTGGAGATTTTGACGTCTGATTTGACTGATGCTCCGCCTGAGGTGGTTATTGTTGGTGCATGCGTCTGTCGACTTCGTCTTGTATCGAGTCTTGTATGTGTATAGATAGATCAGGGCACGCAAAACGAGGAAACTGTCAAAAGGATAATTTCGCACGAAATTACATAATGTAATTTCGCATGAAATCTCTTTGGTAATTTCGCACGAAATTACTATTTCGTGTGAAATGTGATTTCGCTTGAACATGTTCATGCGAAATTACTCAGCCTATAAATAGGTGTCTGGTCTGTGTCATTTGTAACGAAATTAGATTCCGGTTTGAGAGCCGAAGTGCTGCCGAAGTGTCGACTCGCTGTAAAACTTTGTCAAATCAATCTAAAGACAGTTTAAAGTGATATTCTAGCTGAATTGAACTCGATACGTCTGTTTCCGCCTTTCGTGTTGAGAGAAACTCTTCTGATCGACTCGTTTGGGTCAGAAAACGATCCTACAAGTGGTATCAGAGCTCAGGAGGATGAGTTCTACCGTATTCAGCTTGATCTCATCAGATTTTCTAACTTCTACATCTTCTTTTCAAAATTGAACAAAATTTTACGGTTAAAATTGTTTGAATTTCACACATTATATGCGAAATTGTATTTTAACAAAGCCTTGAAAGAATTGGACCTAAAATCGAGCTAAAACCTGATCAATTTGACAAAAGTTTGACCGAAATGATGACATTAGCATAATTTCGTTTGAAATTTCACCTAATTTCGCACGGAATTATAATTTCGCTTGAGATATTCCATACGAAATTACAATTTTGTTTCAAAGTTGTGATTTCGTTTGAATTTGTTTGTTATTCCGTACGAAATTCCTGATTTCGTTTGAAGATTCTAATTTCACTTGTGTTGTTATTTCGCTTGAAACTGTTGTGCAGGTTATTTCGTTTGAAAGTGTCTGATTTTGAAAATTGTTACCGAATCATGGAAGAAGAATTCTACAACGCGTTTGCTACATCCCCGACTACTCCAGCTGCCATTGCTCAAAGCATGAACATGGAAAATGAAACCGGAACAATGCAAAAACCCCCGAAACTCATGGGAATTGAGGAGTATAATGGTTGGAAAGATCGGTTTGAAAACTAGGTTCAAGCTAATCATTTGAGGTCTTGGGAATGTGTTGAGAAAAAGTATGTACTACCACGAATAGACTTGGGAGTTGAAAAGAAAATTTTTGAATTTACGGATAAAGAACGAGACATGTACAAAGCAGAAAAGATGATAATCAGTTTGTTACAGCAAGCTATCAAAGAAGACATATTTGTATTGCTTCAACATGATAAGACTTCACGTTCAATCTGGGAAGCACTTCGTACCAAGTTTGAGGGAAGTGAGAAAATGATCAAGAGTAAAAAGGCATTGTTAAAGAAAGAATTTGATTTATTTTCAAGTTTGCCGGGAGAAGATACTAAGAAATTGATCGAAAGATATTGTCACTTAGTACGGTCAATGTCATTGTTAAACATCAACAAAGATCGTGAGGAATGGGTTGACAAATTAGCTGATGCTTTACCTCAGAAAGAATGGGGTACATTTTTGATGATACTAAGAATACTGGAGAATATGATGGATTGACAATTTCCCAGTTCATTGAAAAGATTGAAGGACAAGATCTTGAGAAACAGAATATTGCAAGAATGAACAATCCGAGTGCACAACAAGATGTTAAGATGTACTTCAAAGGGAGTGTTCAGAATGTCGAAGCAAGTCCGAAAATCCAAACTGCTTTTAGTGTCGAAAATTCATCTGAATCAATCAATCAAAGTTCAAACAGCAGCAGCAGTGGATTCTCCTCATATCCGAATATTAATCCGAAAGCTTCAAGTTCAGGTCATCAATTTCAAAGCTCAAACAGCAACAATGGTCATGTTTTAAATTGCAACATCTCATTGCATCTTCAGAATGGTCAAAATTTTTCTGAAGAAGTTGTCAAAAGTCATATGGCATTACTTGTTACAGTATTGGAATCATATGAAGGATTGGTTACAGGAAGGATTGGAAATCCTATGTTAACGAAAGAGGATTATGATCAGATAGATGCTGAAGAAATGGAGCTGATGGATATAAAATGGTGTTTAGCGAGTGTGTTGAGGAGAACTGAAAAGTTTAAAATGATTACAGGAAGAGATGATTTCTTGGATGCAAAAGTTTCTACTTTAGGTTTTGATAAATCTAAAGTTACTTGTTTTAGATGCAGGGAGAAAGGTCATTTCAAGAGGGAATGTACCAATCGAGAAGCAAGTGGAGCAAAGAATCCGTTTGGTGGTAATGATTATTATCGAAAAGCCATATATCAACAAGTTGTTCATCAACCTTATCAACAAAAAGAACCACAAACTGCACATGCTAAAATGATCGAAGAAGCAAATAAGAAAGCTTATTATGGCATAATTGATCAAGATGATGAAAAAGTGGCAGAAGGCTTTAGCTGGGACAAATATATTCCACCTGATTCAAAAGTAGCAGCTCTCATTGCACAAATAGTTCAAGAGCCAGATTTGATGACGGAATGGATGAAAGCGTTTACCAGTGACGAGAAAAGTCAAGATGAAGAGTTTGTTTCTTCAGATGATAGTTCAGAACAGACATAAGTGTTTGATCAATCATCAATTGATGACACTGATGATGATGAAGAAATGCATATTAATATTGCAAAAACTCATTTATCTTCTGAAAGTTTTCAATTTTATTTTGCAGATAGAATGGAGAAGCTGAAGGAGAAACAAGCTGCAAAAAGAAAGAAAAAGTTAAAAAGTGAGAGTGTTGTTCAGGAAAAGATTTTAGAACAAAGTGATGAAGACAAAGCTACTGAACAGGCAGTTGAAGTTGAGAAAGTGGTTGAAGTTGAAAAGGTGTTTGAAGCTGAGAAATTAGTTGAAGTTGAGAAGATAGTCGAAGTTGAAAAAAGTATCGAAGTAGAAAAGATTGTTGAAGTCACAAAACCGTGCTTAAAATGTTTGGAGTCATGCAAGCAGTGTGAAGAGAAAGATAAGAAATTGAGTGAGCAAGATAAGATGAAAGAAAATTTATTGTTCAATCTTAATTATGTGAAAGAATCATATGATGTGTTGAATAGAACGGTGAATGGTCTACAAAAGACAAATTCTGAAAGAGAAGATGCATTAACAATGATGAATGCGGTGATGATGACGAAACAGAAAGCGATTAATCATTACATTGAAGAATGTGCAAAGTTGAAGCAGGAGTTGGAGACAGAAAAGATCGAAAATGAAAGAATCAGACGTTTACTGCAAAGTTATTCAAGTTCTGATTATTTGATTGATAGAATTTATCCAACTATTGCAGGTATGGAAGCCTTTCAAGACAAGAAGCCTGAAGAAAAGGATACTGGTAAGAAACAAAGTGCAAATTATAACAAGTGTCCGCCTCCGATTTGGGAAGGTTATTCTCCTAGAAAACCAAATGAGGAGCAAGTCAAAAAGGTAGTCAATATAAAGTTAAAGTCCGAAACAACCGATGATTTACTAGAAAACATTGATGTCACATTTACATCGTCTGAAACTGATCATGAGTCTGAGTTAATAAAGAAAGTGGTCGATCAGGTGTTGGATAAGGATGAAGAGTCAGAGTCAAAGTCTGAGTCAGAAAGTTCGAGTTCATTGGTCAACAGTTCAAAACCATCGGTTAAAAGGGTTTACAATAAAGAATTCATGTTATCAAAATCTCATTTGAATAATGAATCAATCAAAGTGGCATATACTTTGAATGATTCAGACAAATTATATTCTGATGAGGAATTTCCAATAAGAGGTGTTAAAACTAAAATGATCAAAAAGGTTTTCAAATTAACAGAAATTAATATTTCTGAAATAAAAGATGTAAATTGTTCTGAAAAACCAAAATCTTACACCTCAAGAGTTCAACAACGTTTAAACAAGAAAAATGGTTACAGTTCTGGTTCGGGTTATCAAAAGAAACCAAACCACAACGGTAATTACAAAAAGAAAGGTCTCGGTTTTATCATACCGAAAAATCATAAAAATGAGAAAATTTATAAACCAAAAACTGTATTTGTTTCAGGAACAAGTTCAGAGGAAGAAGAAAAGAGCTCATTCTGGAAGCAGTCGAACAAAGAGTTCTTTGCTGAAAAACAAAAGTTTGTGAAGAATGGAGCCTATCAAAGAAAGGAAACAAGAACATGTTACAGATGCCAGGAAGTTGGTCATATAGCCTGGAACTGTCCAAAAGTAACCAACACAAAACAGAAAGTTGTTTCTAAACTCAAAGAGAAAGTTGTTGACAAAACTGAACCACCAACTGAAAAATTCAAAATTTTCAAAAACTTGACATATGAGGTTGGTGAATGTTCAAAAAGATTTTACAAGAGAAGAGTGAATCTTGACAACCAGAAATGGGTTGTTAAGAAATCTGAGGTGAAATCTGGCGATGAATCTGATTCCACAAAGTCAGAGGAGCCACAAGTTGAGCTAAAAATAGAAACATCAGTACCGCCAATGGATGATGTTAATTTTCCACCATTGCGAGCTGAAAATTTTAAACAAAAAATTTGGAAAGGTTGAGATTTCGAATCAATTCTATTCTGAAAAGAAAGAATTTGATGTCGACAAAGCTTTTAATGGTACTGTGAAAAAGATTTTTGGTAAGATGGTCGAGGGAAAGGTAAAAGGGGTTAAAGATTTTTGTGAATCAAAGAAAGAAACTTACAACCCAAGTGAAGTTGAGGAGGAAACATCCAAGTTTGGTCAGGCTTGGATGTCTGTTTTTCATAAGTGAAAAAGTATGACTTGCCGGAGCTTCCAGGTTGGTAAGTGTGGAGCTGGTATCGGCATCTTTCTTGAGAAATTCACGTTTGTGATATTTCGATTTACAAGTGGTAAATCAGGGACATTAAGTTGTACTTGATTTTCTACAAGTGTTTGTTGGTTAATTTTAAAACTGTTACATTTTTCAAGTGGTTGAAAGAACAAGGTGATGAACGAATCCCCTAACCTACAACTGGTTTTTATTAAATCAACAACACTAATTTTCCGGAAAAACCATTTGATTAAAACAAACTTAAGTGTTTTGAAATCAATGGGAAAATAGTTTGTTGTAAGGGGGAGTTCTGATTGTTTATGCCAAGTGGATGGCGAATTAAAGCAATTCACAACAGTTGTCACTTTGCTTGTACAGTTTGTTTTCAAAGTTTCTTTAAATGATTTTGAATTTTAGGGGGAGTAAGAAATTTCAGAAAATCCAAAAACATTTGAAAATTTGAAAAAGTAAAAAACATGATAAAAATAAAAATGAGTTTTGTTGTGAAAAAGAGGAAATGATAGTACATCAGTGAACTATCACAGCATGCTAAAGAATTGGAAAGTTAATATGTGATAAACGATCTCACTGATGATGTGTCAGTAGGTTTTTGCACATTTAGTAGATTGTGACGAGATATAAACCTAAATTTCAAACTTACTTATTTCGTGGGGAACATCTCTCGGATATATGGGTAACCCCCGAAATCTTGTTTGAAAGGTCCCTCTTTCTGAGATACTAGGTCTTTATACTCAGTGATATCTGGGGTATTATCCCGGGACTTCTGATTTTGCGGAAGCAATGGCCTAGTCCTCGTATAATACTTTACGCTTTCTTGAAATATAGCACCACCCTCAGCATAAAAAATGATGAAACATTGCAAAATGCTAATCATGTGCTGTTGAAGAAAAGATTCTCTAAAGGGAACACACCAAAAGTCGAAGCCGTTATCTCTCTGATTTTGCGGAAGCAATAGCCTGAGCTCTCACGGCCCCACAATTTAACCCTGTACAGATATCATCTAGGTATACTCACCTGTAAGACAGAATATTGGGATTTGGATACTGGAGTATATTCTAAGGTGGGACACGCGAATAAGTTTAAGTGTCTAAAACATTAATCTCGTATCTCGAAACAATTGAACTTTGTGTGAGAATTTAAGTGGATCAGTATACTGACAATCTAAGTGAATCGTTTAGAATTTAAAATGTTTAAAGCTTAACGGTGTTGGTGATGTGTCTAAAAAACTGATATGATCCTTTTACACAAACTCACAAAAATATTGTCTGTAAATATTTCTTTACTGCATTTCGTTAAATTCAAAATTCCAAAAAGATTTTAAGTGTGTTTTAGCATAAATTTTTGAAAAAATCCAAAAAGTTTTTCGACAACTGCTGTTGGAGAGCAGATTTTCAAAGTTCCGAGTGCTAAATATGATGGACATCAAGTAAGGGGGAGTCTGTTTGAAAGAAAAATATGTTTGAAAAGATTTTCTTACAAGTGGTTCATCAGAATTTAAAAAAAATGTTAAATCATTCTGTATGATGCATGCAAATGATGGTGTGGTTGTGTATACAAGTGGTAAGCAGAGAATAAATTTATAAAATTTTTAATTTGTGAAATTTATTTCTGGGTTAAGAATGTGCAGATTGTAGAGCCAAGCTCAGATCCTGATGTTCACGCTAGTTGCTGATGCTGATGAACTTAAGGAATCAAGAGACCTGATCAAGAGAAGTATAGAGCCATGTTGCAATTCTGGAAGATAAAGAAAGAGAAGATTGAGGATACTTTACATTGTTAGATACTTCAGGAAGAGGAAAAGACTGATAAAGACTGAAGATGTTGAAGACTCGACACTGAAGACTCGTCAACATTCGAGGGGGAGTCTGTTGGTGCATGCATCTGTCGACTTCGTCTTGTATCGAGTCTTGTATGTGTATAGATAGGTCAGGGCACGCAAAACGAGGAAACTGTCAAAAGGATAATTTCGCACGAAATTACTATTTCATGTGAAATGTGATTTCGCTTGAACATGTTCATGCGAAATTACTCAGCCTATAAATAGGTGTCTGGTCTGTGTCATTTGTAACGAAATTAGATTCCGGTTTGAGAGCCGAAGTGCTGCCGAAGTGTCGACTCGCTGTAAAACTTTGTCAAATCAATCTAAAGACAGTTTAAAGTGATATTCTAGCTGAATTGAACTCGATACGTCTGTTTCTGCCTTTCGTATTGAGAGAAACTCTTCTGATCGACTCGTTTGGGTCAGAAAACGATCCTACAGTTGTCTTGTCGGAGGTATGCACAGTTACTTTATCCAGGTTGTCAGGCACGTTTTTCGTCGTTGTCAGGCGCCTGTCAGCCACGCGCCCTGAAGAGGCGGCATTTCTTTCTCTCACTTCTGACGTGTCAGCCTCCGACTGGGTGTCGTTCTGCCTTCCTGACAGTCCACTACCTATCGCATTAAATGCGATGGGTATAAATACCAGGCGGTTTCCAACGATTCACCACTTCTGTCTCCTTTTTCAAATTTCAAACTCCGTTTTTCTCTCCAAATCTTCTTCTAAGTTTATCTTTCATCTCCATCTTTTCTCATCATGTTTACTGGCACGAACTCAGCTGCTACTAGGAAGAGAAAATACAAATCGAGAAATCCTCCAGGTCCGAATCAAGCGGAGATTAACTGGAAAGAGGAAGAACTGCCCAATTTGGTTCAGAATTTTGGCTTCCATTCCGATTGGGGAGTCCAGTTTCCGATGCCTAATTCCACTACACTTGACGCTCCACCGGGGTATATGACATTATATGCTGAGTTTTTTTCGAGAGGGCAACTTTAGTCTTCCGATGTCAAAGTTCATCGGAGAGGTGTTAACGAACTATGGCTTGCACATTTCACAGATAAATGCCCTGGGGTTACCTCGACTCACCCACTTTGAGTTCCTTTGTCGGGCTAATCGCGTTGAACCGACATTTGAAAAGTTCAACGTTTTTTTTATTTTGTCACTTATATCGGTGGTTTTTATTCTTTCAACTCTCGCACTGGTGGAGTTGACCCTTGTAGCCGAGATCCTCCCAAGAGTCTACATGATTGGAAGCAGAAATTCTTCTACATCCGTCGTGGTGTCATCCCTATTGACATGCACTACAGATCTGAGAATAAGGGCGTCCCACGTGTGAATGTTTCGATATCATATACTGAACAGGAATGGTACACCACATTAACCCGGAAGGTTACTCCAATTATCCAACTGGAAGAGAGAGCCCTGGTTGCGGCTGGAATGAGTATGCTATGGGCCCCTCAGAACCCTAGGGGTTTTCCAGTCTATGGGTACAAAAGGAAAGGTACTATTTTTTTAATTAACCACTTTATTAGTTGGTTTTCCTTTGTTGTCTTTTCACATTCCTTTGTGTCTTGCAGCAGGGTATAGTTTAATGAACGTTTTCGATCCCAAAGCTGGTGGTGCCATGGTTGTGGTTGGTTTACCTGAAGGCAGGCCCCTGTGGATTGATCAAATAAGGGATAATTTTTTTCACCCTACAAGTGAAAGCATGGCGACCTATGCTTATGTCGTTTTAGGTGAAGATGGTGAAAATGAAATTGATGTTGATCCTCCTCCTACTCGAGAGGAGCCTATAATCCTTTCGAGTAAGGAGTCTGCTGGCTCGTATCAGGATCTAATTCATCGTTCCACGCGTGCAAGTCCACAACAAGGAGCTGTTCGAGAACCTGCTGTTAAAACCATTGATACTCCTGTTGTGGATCTACAAGCTGCTGCTGCTGAACAATTGGAGACTAGGAAGAAGAAGAAAGAGGAGAAGGCTGAGGGAAAGAAGGTTAAGGAGCCGGTTGTTGAGACACCTCGTAAGCGTCCTTCTAACTCCTCTTTCCTGGACTATGTTGTCGTGTCTGACACACTATCTAGTTTAGATGCAGGAGTTGAACGACAATCTCGTGACCCTGAGGATGATGCCACTTTAACGGAGATGATGAAGAAGAGAAAATGCTTGAAGATAAAAAGTGAGAGCTTGATGCGCAAGCTGCTGCTGCATTAGCTGAGAAAAAATCAAAATTCCAGAAGGAATCTACTGCTGCACCTTCGGAGTCAGAGATTGACTTGGGTGTGTTTAGCGAGAAGACTGGTAATCGCTTGGAAAAAAATATTCAAGTCTGCTTCTGCCCCCCGAGGTATGATTTCTTCCGTTGTATATGTTTTGCGTATTGGTTAACTTCTTTTGACTGTTTATCCTTTGTTGCAGCATCTTCAAAATCTGCTCGTTCTGGGTCTAAGATCGATATATCCAAGATTACTCCACCTGCATCTCCTCCGTCTAAGCCCCTTGATTTATCTCCTCCTCGCCCTGACCCGAAGGGGAAAGAGAAAGATGATGATGTTGAAGTTGACCAGACAGAGAGGGTGGTAGAGAACGTTGCTGCTGGTTCTGGGAGGGGTGAAGTCCATGCTGAGGGTGTGGAAACTGAGTGGAATCAAGTGAAGCCACCCCTCAGGGCACGGTGTATACTAAATGCGTGCGCGGTTCTGGGGGTGGTGGTGCATCCGACAGTCAACAAGGTCCGGGAATTCATCATATTCAGGGTGGATCAAGGACAACTCATAACCCGGCCTACGACGACCTTCCACATGCCCCCCACTGGACTTTGACCCAGGGTTCCAGAATGGACAATCTCCCTAATTGTCACGAGTTTTACTCCTTGCCTCTCACCCCAGCTGAGAGATTGTTTCAAAAGAATCGCCACCGCATGGATCTTTTAGATGATCATATTCATGCTGGCGTAAACTACTATGCCATAACTCAGGAAATTATGAGGGAAGGGCAGGCGATGGGGGAGGACACAATGGAGTTTGAAGCTGCTAAGAAGGAGTTTGATGCTGAGAGGGAAGCATTCAACGCTGAGAAGAAAGGTTTGTTATGGAGGGTTGCGGATAGTGAGGAAAAACTTGCCAAAGAAAAGCAATTCAATTCTGACCGCCAGAAGGAATGGGAGCAGGCTTGTGAGAGAACCAATTGGGAGCTAAAAGCTGCCTGTGATGAAGTGATCAGGTTGAAGGGCGAGAAAGCCTAAGAGAGTGATGAGCACGAATGTGCGGTTGCTATGTACTAGAAGAGAGAGACCGAGTATGAACACCGACTCGCCAACTTATAAAAAGTTGTTACGGAGAAGACTGCCGAAAGCAAGGCTTTGAAGATCTTGGTTGAAGAAATCAATTCTGATTGCAAGTGGTTGCTTGCGCGAGGTGTTCCCTTGGTATGTTCCTTTGTTGCTCGACTTTTTCTCTTATGTATTTCCTTATGTTGTATGTTTCTTCTTGTGATTTTTGCAGATTGCTGATCGTATTGTTAAGTCGGATAAACTAGTGAAATATATGTTCGAACTTGGTGAATCCGCTTTTGACAGTGGCCGTAAAGAAGGTTATGGTGAGGGGAGGGTGGCTGCTGCAGCCAATGAGAAGGTGGATCACTTCGAGTTTCACAAAGTGGACTGCTCAGCTCATTACGCCTCCAAGCGTCAAGAGTACGAGTTCCTTGAATTTGCCATTGTTAGAGCAGTTGAAAAATTGTCCAGGAAAGGAGGTGCTGTTGAGACTCTTAAGAAGGCTCTTGGTGATCAAGATCCAGAGACTGAGGGTGCTGGTCCCAGCCACCAAGTTTGATCGTGTTGAATTCCAGCTTGCATGTCGCGTATGGGCCTGTTGGCCTTGTAATCATCAAACAATTATATTCTCGTTGTTGTGTTTGTGAACAATTTACTTTTCTGTTTCTTTGTTTGCTGGTACACTCATCACAATTTTTTTGATATACGATGCTAACTTTAGACTGTTAATTTGCATGTATGAATTTTGCTTCAGTTACAATATGTGCATATGTTTAATTACTTTAATCAGGTATTGCGAATGAATGATGGCTATGACAGGCTATTGTGTATTGATCTTCTTGGCTTTACACTTGGTTGTGTTAAGCTCAAGTGTACAATGTTTGTTTTGTCGTTGTGCCCATTGTTTGTTCGCATGTACGAAGTGATCGTTAACAGGTTATTGTATTTTATTGACCCAGCTGTTCATTTGGTGATTCTCAACCTTGGAGGTCTACAATGTATTTTTACCTTGTATACGATGCTTTCGTGTACTGGTGGGTACGAAGTAAAAGTTGGCTGACAGGATTTTATTGTGCATGTTTGACCCGGCTGTGCACTTAGTCGTGACGAGCCTTGGTGGTCTACAATGTTTTCTGTCGTTAAGCCATCGATGTTTCCGTGTATACCCAAAGTAATATATGCAGTTGTAACAAAAATTCACAGCAGATAAGATAACCAACACTTCTTGTATTAAAGATGACGGTGTTGGACGCGTTGCCATACATTAAAAAGAAACATCGTTAAACGATTACTTATAACATCTTCTTAGCTGTTGGGCGTTCCAAGTCCTGGGGACTTCTTTGTTTTCGAGCGTGCGCAATTTGTATGCTCCCTTTCCTAGGACCTTGTCCACGATGTAGGGTCCTTCCCATTTTGGAGCCAGTTTGCTTGGTCTTTCGGCATTAGATGCCTCATTGTCTCTCAAGACGTAGTCTCCAGGGTTAAAAGTGCACACTCTGACCTTGCTGTTGTAATATTTCTCCAGCTTGGTTTTGTACTTTGCTTCGTTTATTGCTTCCATTTCCCTCCTCTCCTCTAGGAGGTCCAGATCTAACCTTCTTTGCTATTCATTGTTGATAGCGTTCATTGATAGCATTCTTGGGGATGGCAAGCCGATTTCTGCAGGTATCAGTGCTTCGGAGCCGTATACTAGACTGAACTGTGTTTCGCCGTTGCTAGTCTTTGGCATTGTCCTTTGGGCCTATAAGATACTGGGTAGTTCATCAACCCAGCCCTTTCGTTGCGTACCTAGCCTTGCTTTTATGCCATCCACAATGCTTTTGTTCACTGCCTCCACTTGACCATTTCCTTGTGGGTGTGCCACCAAGGAAAAGGTATGTTCAATGTTCAGCTCTTTGAACCAATTCTGGAGGTCTTCTGCAGCAAAGTTTGTTCCATTCTCGGTAGTGATTCTCAGAGGCAAACTGAAACGACAAATTATTTGTTCCCATATGAATCTCCAGACTACCGTAGACGTGGTTGATGCTAGAGCTTTCGCCTCCAACCATTTTGTAAAATAGTCGACAGCGACTATGATAAACTTCACCACTCCTGGGGCTTCTGGGAAAGGTCCGACCATGTCTATTCCCCACCGTTGAAACGGCCATGCCGTTGTGACCGGGACCAGTTCATTTTTAGGATGCATGGTTTTTGGTGCATGTCTCTAGCATCCGCTGCACTTCCTCAGTACCTTAACTGCATCTAAATGTATTCCCGGCCAGTAATAGCCTGCATTCATTACTTTCTCCACTACCATTCTTGGGACGACGTGGATACCGCAAATTCCTTCATGCACCTCTCGGATTAAGTTATTGGCTTCTTCGGGATCCACGCAACGTAGTAGTGGTCCGAGGTATGATTTTCTGTATAGGATGCCGTCAGACATTTGATAGTGCTCTGACTTGTATTGTATTTTTGTCGCTTTTGCCTTGTTCTCCGATAAGATTCCTGTCTGAAGGTACATGATGATTGGAGTCATCCAAGATGTCGATCTCAGCTGGATGACATTGACTTGCCTTAATGGGATGGATGGGTTGCTTAGTACCTCTATGCGCACGTCTTTAGCCAGGTGTTGAAAAATGGTTGATGCAAGTTTGCTCAGTGCGTCTGCCGGCTTGTTTTCACTTCTATTGATGTGATGTATCTTGTAGGAATCGAAGCTTTGAAGTAGGGTTCTTGCTTGCTCTAGGTATAGTGCCATGACATCTCCCTTTGCGTCATATTGACCGTTGATTTCCCACGCCACGAGCATTGAGTCAACGTGCGCTTCTATGTGCTTAACCCCCATTTTGATTACCAACCGCAATCCAGCAAGAAACGCCTCATACTCAGCCTCGTTGTTTGTGCTTTTGAAGTCCAAGCGAATGGCGCATGTGAATTCGTGCTTTTCCGGACTTATTAGCCTTAGGCCTGCTCCTGCTCCATCCTCATTAGATGCGCCGTCTGTATACAAAAGCCACGACTCTTTTGAATATTGCTTTTCTGCTTTCTCCATCGCCTTGCATTCTCTGTCCTTATTGTCAGGTACTTCTATGAGGAAATCAGCTAGCACCTGACCTTTGATTGCTGGTCTTGGTCTAAAAACCACGTTATGGCCTCCCAATTCGATAGCCTACTTTGCTAGCCTTCCTGATATTTCTGGTCTTGCTAGAATATTGCCGATGTTGTAATTTGTCAAAACATGGATAACGTGATTAGCGAAGTATCTGTGCAACCGTCTAGATGCATGGATCAGTGCTAGGGCCAGCTTTTCCAATATGGCGTATCTTGTTTTTGGATCATTCAAAGTGCGGCTTACGTAATACACTGGTGCCTGTACGCCTTATCGATCGACCAAAAGAACTGCCCCCACTGCTTTCTCTGATGCTGATAGGTACATGACCAATGGCTTATCTTTCATTGGGGCTGTAAGCGTTGGTGTTAGTGCAATACGTCTATTGACTTCGTCTTGTATCATGTAATAGGATAGAATAGGATTATCTGTGCCCGAGGTTTGAGAAACAGATTTTCAGGTTTAAGGAGGTGATTCCGCTCGAAACTGCACAAGGTCATTTCGAGCTAAATCAGAACTTTTTGATTCCGCTCCAAAGTGCACTTTGTCATTTCGAGGGAAATCAGAACTTTCTGATTCCGCTCGAAAGTGCACCATGCCATTTGGAGCGAAATCAGACATAGTATAAATAGGGTACTTGTGTTTTCATTTGGTACACTTCTGAATTTGTGTCGAAGTGCTGCCAAAGTTTGTCCAGGTTGTAATCAGTGTTATTATCAATATTAGTGACAAATTAAAGAGTATCAAGCTGTTTCCACATCCGTTTCACTGATTCCGCCTTTGACTCAGATATAAAGCTCTTCTGAACGACTCGTTTGGGTCCTACAACGATCCTACAAGTGGTATCAGAGCTCAGGAAGAAGAGTTTAGCTTGATATCATCTATTTTCTATCTTCTACACCTTCTTTCATCAGTTCAGGAAGATTTCACGGTCAAAATTGGATCAATTTTTCACAGATTGTTTAAAAGTACACATTAACAAAGCCTTGAAAGTATCATAGCAAAATTCGGACTAAAAGTGACTGAAATGAATCCTCGACTTGATTCCGCTCGAACTGACTTTGTTCGAATTAGTCTGATTCCGCTCGAAAATACATTGATTTAGCTTGAAATTGTTGATTCCGCTCCAAAGTTACCAAATTGTTGATTCCGCTCCAAACAGTCTTCAACTGATTCCGCTCGAAGTGATAAACATCTGATTCCGCTCTAAGTTGCTAAAGTCTGATTCCGCTCCAAGTTGCAAAATTCTGATTCCGCTCCAAATTGCAAAATTCTGATTCCGCTCCAAATTGCAAAATTCTGATTCCCCTCCAAAACACACTCAAGTGATTTCGCTCGAAATTCTTATTCAGCTTGAAAAGAGGATTTTTGTGTCGAGATCATTTCACGTCAATAGAGTGTCAGTTTGTTTCAGAATATTTGATATTGTGTGTACTGATTGTGTTTTGTTTGATTATTTGTCCAGGTTATTCAAGAATTTCAAATCATGGCTGAAGATTTTTCAACACGTTCTACATTGCGTTTACATCGGATACGGTAGAATCATCAGAGGTTACACCCAAAGCTATAACTAAAACGATCAAGGATAACATCAAACATGACAAATTTTATGGAACCTATTCAAAACATCCGAAGCTGGATAACATTGAAGATTATGTCTGGTGGAAGGAGAGGTTCATCAATTGGACGAAGGCATATGCACATGAGAGTTGGTTCTGTTTGAAGTTTGGTTATGAGAGCCCAGTAAATGACAAAGGAGAAGAAATTCTGATCAAAGATTATTCAGAAGATGACAGAAAGAAATTTTCTTATGAACAGAAGATGATTACTTTGATTCAGCAATCAGTTCGAGATGATATTTTCTCATTATTAGTTCATGATGGGTCATCAAAGTCTGTGTGGAAAGCTTTGAAAGTAAAAGCTAAGGGGGGTAAACAAATTCAGAAAAACAAAATAGCATTATTGAAAAAAGAATTTGATTTGTTTGACAGTTTAAAGGGAGAGACAGTGAGGAAAATGATTGAGAGGTTTTGCCATTTAAAAATTGAACTTGAAAGATTCAAAATTGTGAAAACAAGAGAAGAGATAATTGACAAAGTAATTGAAGCGTTGCCACGAGCTGATCAGTGGCAAACGTTTATTTTTATCTTGAAAAATGATGCTAAATTTGATACAATTTCTCTTGATGCATTGTTAGAAAAGATTGAGAGTCATGATCTGGAGCTACAAAAGCAAAACAAGATGAGTGGTTCATCTCATCAACAAAATGTTGGCTTGTACTTCAAAGGGAGTGTACCTTTGGAGAAAGGTGTTAGTTCACCAAAGACAGCATTCAGTGGTGAGAAGATGAAAGAACCACAAACAACTTCATCAAGTTACCATTCTGGATATCATTCATCTTCAAAATCAAGTTCTGATGAAGCTGAGGAGATTCTGTGCAACATTGCTCTTAAACTGAAGAATTCTCCTGCAATGAGCATCAATGCAACTAAGCAGCAAATGAGTTTTCTTGCATCTGTTCTGGAGTCGTATGAAGGTCTAGTGGCTGGTAAAATTGGAAACTCCGAATTAACCAAAGAAGACTACGACCAGATTGATCCGGAAGAGATGGAACTCATTGACATTCGCTGGTGTTTGGCAAGTTGCATTCGCAGAGCTCAGAGATATATGGAGATTACAGGGAAACAATCTTTGGGTGGTCCGTCAACGAAACTTGGATTTGACAAATCCAAAGTGACCTGCTTCAGATGCAAGCAAAAGGGTCATTTCAAAAGAGAATGCAGAAATTCTGAAGTTGCTGAAGGAAATGAACGTCCTTTCAATGATGATTATTATCGAAAAACGATCTACCACCGAAGCAAAGAAGAGCCGAAATTGATTGAAGATAAAACCAAATCAAGAGCTTGTTTTGTAATTCACGATGATGAAGGTTTTGACTGGAGCTCAATTTGTCCAGAAGAAGATCGTTTGGAAAATGTTCGAAAAACAGCTCATGGCAGAGCTGTGACAGAGGAAAGAAAGTTTGTTTTTGTTGCTGAAATTAAAGAAGATGTTAAAGAAGAAAAAGGCATTGTTGAAGTCAAAGAGAGAACTCGGGAAGAGATTTTATAGGAGAAAACTGAGAGAGAAAGATTTATTGTGGGATGCAGAATGCAGAAAATGGAGGAAGAATATGAGAATGCTGTTGCGAACAAACGATGGGATAAAAAGCAAGAATGTTATGTCAACAAACAAGGTGAACCAGTTGTTCCCAGATGTGACATAGTTCATGATGATGTTCTCTTTGTTATTCCTCGATCCGGCGAATATTACTCAAATGTTGCAAAAGACAAAACATATGTAAAAAGGCTGGATAAAATCATCAGGGATGCTATGACAATCAAATTGAGAAAGAGAAATGAAGAAAGAATGAAGAAGAATATTGAGAATATGGTTGATGAATTGAAGAAGGTCGCTGAGGAAGTCAAGATTGAAGAAGTGAAAGATGAAATTCAGAAAGTTGAGGATGTGAAGACGTCTGAAGAACAGAAGGTAGTTGAGAAAGGGAAGGTTGCTATTGAAGAACAGCAAGTTGAAGTAGTCAAGAATGAGAATTTGGAAGCTGGTGATGGTGTTGATGAAGTTAGTGTTGAAGAAAAGCAGAATGATGCTGATCAGAAACAGACAAAGACTGCAACAAACACCGAAGTGCCAATCACTGAGGTAAATTCCGATTCTAACATCTTAACTGAAATTGTTGAACAGTGCAAGAAATGCATGGAAACGTGCAGTGCTTGTACTGAAAAAGACGAAAAGATCAGAACAAGAAATCTTGATTTCACAAAACTTGAAGAAGTTTTCAAAAGCAAGTGCAAAGAAATGTTTGAAAATGAAAAGGTTTTAAAAGATAATAATGAAATTTTTTTGGAAAAATGTAAAAAGTTAGAAAAAGAAAATGAAGTTTTGAAAGAAAATATTTTGAAAAAGACAGAAGAATGTGATAAAAAAGAGAATGCTTTTCAGGAAATGAAAAAGGAATATGATTCAATAAAATTGGCTTATCATATTACAAAAGAATCATATGAAAAAGTAAAAAGTGAAATGAAACTTATTCAATCAAGATTGAAATATTGTTTTGAAACAGCTAATGAGTATAAGCGAAATTATGAAATAAAGCAACAGGTTGTTAATTCCTACATTGAGGATGTTGCTAAACTTAAGCGTCAGATTGTTGATTTAGAACAGGATAATAACAAGTTAAAAAGTTATCATGCGTCGTCATATGTGCTTGAAAGAATTTTCAACATAAAACTGGATGGGAAAGATTCTGAGCAAAACAAGAAGGGTATTGGCTCAGAGTTTCATCAAGTTCCACCACCGGAAAAGTTTGTGTTTTATGATGATGAAAAGGTCGAAAAAGCTTTCAACATGGTAGATCAATTGCCAGACAATATTGACGTAACCTATTCCAAATCTGATGATTCTAGTGATTCAGAGGTGGTAGGTAAAGTCGTTGAAAGTGTGTTGAAAGAAGAGTCGGTTGATACAGGTAAATCTGAATCACAGGATGAAGATGAAGGAAATTTTCATGATAGTTATCTGAAAAACACAAAATCCGAGAAAAATTTGAATGATGATTCAAAAGGATTGGTTTATACCATGATTGGATCAGACAAATTATTTTTAGATGTTGTATTCCCGATTCAGAATGTGATCTCAGAAAAGGTTGATAAAGTTTTCAAGATGGTGGAAATTGAAAAATCTGATATTTCAAAGTTTGCTGGTAAAAGTCACAAAACTTTTTATAACAAACCTGGTTTCAAGAAGAAAAACATGAAAGCTGGGTTGGGTTTTAAAAAGAAACAAAATTGGAAAAGAAATGAAATGCCGAATTATTAGGAAAAAATGAGTTTTGTTCAAGGAAAAAGTTTTGAAGAAGAGGAACAACTCAAATTTAGATAACAGTCTAATGAAGAGTTATGTGATCAAAAGAAAAAGCAACAACCACAGGTCAAAGATGTGTCCATGAGAACATGTTTCAAATGTGATCAAAAAGGACATCTTGCACGCAAGTGTCCAAATCTAAAACCTGTGGATGTTGACAAAAAGAAGATTGATGCCGAGAAACAAAAATCTGAGAATGTGAGACAAAGGTCAACCAGATTTGATTCAAAACAAACTTGGAGGTACAACACAAACAAGTTTGCTTCGAATCAAAATTGGAAGTCAACCCCATATAGGTTCGATTCTAGACAGACCTGGAATTCTCATACACCCAGAGTCAGAACAACTCAAAGTTGGAAAACAACTGTTGATATGACAAAACCTCAAGAGTTTTGGAAACCAAAAGTTGTTGTTCAAAAACAAAGTGTTCAAAAAGATTCACATTTTTACAAACGTGGTACTCCTAAAGGTCAAACATGGAGTGAAAAGAAACAGGTGATTCTTGAAAAAGATGAAAAAGTTGAAGTAAAAGTTGAAAAGATTTTTGTGAAAGATGACAAAGAGTTTCCAGCATTGAATGACAATTATTGTGTTGAAATGCCTAAGGTTCAACAAACCTGGGCTAAATTGTTCAAGTATTTGAGTAGTTTGTTTGTGCAGGTGTTCATGGAATTTGAAGATTGTGATTTTGGAACTCAGAGCAGCCTGGCACAACAAGAGGAAAAGGCTGTTGCTGGACCCTGTGTTGGTTGAACCAGGGAGTTTATTTGTTTTTCTGTAAATAAATAAACAATATTTTCAAAATTCTAAAAATTTGAAAAAAAATTTAAAACCAAAAATATATTTTAGTTTGTTAAAAACTTGAAAAACCAAAAATATGTTTGTTTTTAATTTTTGTTAAAAATAGAAAATTACAAAAATATGTGTTGATTGAATACGCCGAAACCCTCACGGCTGAACAAACATGATTAATTTCACAAGATTGAAAAACAGTTTTCAAACTGTAAATATCAATGTGTTGTAAATCATGAGGGTATGTTATTTTCTGCAAATCAGTGCATGAGAAGCAGAAAATGGATGGCGAGACAAAGCTATCAGTATTGGTTGTCAAATTTTCTTTAAATGATTTTGCATTTTAGGGTGAGTAATATTGTTAGAAAATCCAAAAACATGTGAAAATTTGAAAATGACAAAAACATGATAAAAACCTATTGGCAAAAAGACAAAAACATGATAAAATTCAAAAATGAGTTTTTGTGTAAAAATAGGAAATGATAGTACATCAGTAGACAGTTACAGTACGCTAAAAAATTGGAAAGTCAAAATGTGTTAAACGATCTCACCGTGGATGTGTCGGTAGATTTTTATACATTTAGTAAACTTTTTCAGGATATAAACCTAAATTCAAACTTGCTTATTTCGTGGGGAACACTACTTGGATATATAGGTAACCCCTGAAATCTCGTTTGAAAGGTCCCTCTTTCTGAGATACTAGGTCTTTATACTCAGTGATATCTGGGGTATTATTACGGGACTTCTGATTTTGCGGAAGCAATGGCCTAGTCCCCGTATAATACTTTCTGCTTGCTTGAAATATAGCGCCGCCCTCAGCAAATTGATGAAACAATAAAATTGATAGTCATTGCTGTTGTAAAAAAGATCCTCTAAAGGGGACACACCGAAAAGTCAAAGCCGTCATCTCTCTGCGTATACGGAAGTATCGACCTGAGCTCTCACGGCCCTCGCATCTAACCCCTTACAGATATCATCTAGGTATACTCACCTGTAAGACTGAATATTGGGATCTGGATACGGGAGTATATTCAAGAGGTGGGACACATGAATGGGTTTAAGTTCTTAAAACATCTAATTCGTATCCTGAATCAGTTGAACTTTGTGTGAAAATTTAAGTGGATCAGTATATCGACAATCTAAATGAATTGTTTAATTCTTAATGTGTAACTAAGCTCAACGGTACTTGTGACTTGTCAAAAACTGATATGATCCTCTGACGCATACTCAAACAAAAATATTGCCTGTAAATATGTTTGTACATATTTTTTACTGCTTTATATTTTCAGAAAAATACAAAAAGATTTTTAATTATGCTTTATTTTCGACAACCGATGTCTGAGATGCTGAGTTTCAAAATCTAAGTAAGCTGATTGTGTTTCTGAAAATAAAACAAGTTCATTAATTTGAAACTTGAATTAAAAATTAAAAATTCAAAAACAGTTTGTGATATCTCCAAGGTCATTAGTTTAGACTTGGATGATTAACTGTAAGGGAGTTGGATTCTTTAATGCTGCTAAATCATTTAGTTTGTTGATAAGGGGAATGAATTAGAGAATTTGATTGATAATATGAAAACATTGTATTTATAGATGTTTGAGTGATTGCAGATAGTCCAGATTACGATCCCGAGAGCAGAGTCTAAGGGGGAGTCTGAAGACAAGCTTGAAGCAAGAGGAGCTTGTAGATGGATAGCTAGGTGTCGATCCCAAAGCACGGAAGCTTGACGAAAGGGGGAGCCTGAAGCTGATGGAAAAAGAAAAGGATTGATGGATGCTTATAATATTACAATTTGGATGAGAATGCAGAATGATCAAGACCGAAGATGTGTCACACTGGAGACTAGACACTGAAGACTTCGTCAATATCCGAGGGGGAGTCTGTTAGTGCAATACGTCTATTGACTTCGTCTTGTATCATGTAATAGGATAGAATAGGATTATCTGTGCCCGAGGTTTAAGAAACAGATTTTCAGGTTTAAGGAGGTGATTCCGCTCGAAACAGCACAAGGTCATTTCGAGCTAAATCAGAACTTTCTGATTCCGCTCCAAAGTGCACCATGTCATTTCGAGGGAAATCAGAACTTTCTGATTCCGCTCGAAAGTGCACCATGCCATTTGGAGCGAAATCATGTCACACCCTGACCACGTAAAACAACAAAACGTGGCGGAAACGTCGGGGAGTGTTGTAACAGAATCATTGTTTCATAACACATGGAAATTGAAATATTGTTTTATTGATTAAAAGAGTTACAATGTCTTGACAATCAAAGAAATATAACATAAATAACTAGTCTTGCATCTTTTATTGTCACTAAGGCCCAAGTCCGCCTAAGTGTATCTTGATAAATCCTATGCATCATATCCTGAAACACATGTGAAAATAGGTACGTCAGCATAAAAATGCCTGTGAGATACATAGGTTTTGTGAAAATAGAATTCATGACTTATGTTTAAGAAAATATTTAGTCATGAACCTTGTAATTTTCTTTGTCTTGTAAATCATTTGAAAAGTGATAAATAAACCAAATGATATATATGTATAAAAGAATAATACATGGTTAAGTAAATAACCAAGTAAAATGAGTTTATATCAGATAAGTTGTTTGTAAAACAATGTCTTGTGAAAAGTATGTTATTTGTATAAAATGTTATATGTCTAAATTGAAATAATTCAAATAACGCTACGATATGTAATACCATACAAGCACTTATATATAGGAAGTACGAGCGGCGTATCCACCATGCTTGTATCATATTACACACGCCTCGTTACTTAAATCACTTACTCAAACCAAACCACCAAAGTAAAATGTTTATGTATAATCAAATGTCAAAATGTTTGTGTGAAAACCATGTCTAATGTCTATGTCTAATGTAAATCATGAATTGTGTATATCAATGTCAAAATGTTTATGTCTAATGTAAATCATGAATTGTGTATATCAATGTCAAAATGTTTATGTCTAATGCAAATCATGTAATGTGTATCAAAAATATCATGTATGGTAAGTGAAATATATCAACTAAACCATATGTAAAATGCACAAAAACAAGGTTTTGAAGTAAAACATGGTTTAAATCAAAGTTATGTTTTGTGGAACAAATGCATGCTATACTGATACAAACATCTATGCGGTATTGTGAAAATGCATACATTCAAGCCTTGTGACTGTGGTGATAGACCCCTAAACGAATTTAAAGGTCTATCTGTGTTATGTTTATCGAATTCGGTCATTCCTTCCACCCAAACAAACCTAGGGTTCAGGAACGGGAGTTGTCAATTCCTATGGTACCACTACCTACTAACGAATGGCGTAGCTAATGTTAATGAATGTATATTGTCCCATTTGAACAAACCAAATATCATACCAAAACATGATGAAAACAATGCACTAAGTATGTAATCAAATGAACATACATAGCGAGAAATGTAATGTAAAACAATGTACTAAGTATGCACACAATGGACATACATAGCATAAAATGTCATGTAAAACGATGTACTAAGTATGCACACAATGGACATACATAGCATAAAATGTAATGTAAAACGATGTACTAAGTATCCACACAATGGACATACATAGCATAAACATAATGAAATCATGTACTATAAATGTACTAATGAACATAACAAGCATATGATATGAAAGCATGAAAGGCACGAAAGTAACAAGTAGGCACATGTGTTTCACCCCAAAATGTTTGGAAAACAGTAAAAGAGGGGTCTATGTACTCACTTGAGATTGCTTAGTAGTCCTTGAGTAACAACCAAACAATGCTAGGGATCACGGATATCAAACGACACCTAATATAGGTAACTATGTTAATATACCGGACCTAAATCGGAGGATTTGATAGAATGAGGGTTCGTAAACCAAACGAGTATGGAGACTCGTGTAATATGGTTTAACAAAGCCCACATACTAAAATGAAACCTAACCTAAGTGCTTACGACCCATTACGACCCGTTTAGGTAGCTTATGCTACTTTAATGCGTCGTTCGCGTGAAACGCGTTCGGAATGCTTAACTAGCCCTATGATAAGTAAAATATGCCTTAACTTGTCTAATATTGTTGCCAAATCAGTTTAGATGTCAAAAGTTATGTTACATATGTTCAAACTGAATTTTGGCGTCAAAGGGGTATTTTGGTAATTTACCTAAGGCATATAAACTACCTATCATACAACTAACTAAACGATGTGACCATAAGGTATAACCTCGGAAGGTTATTCCCTATACAACTATGGTCACCTAATGTGTTTGGTCGGATCCTAATGATTGACCAAACGGGTCGGGTTCGAAAGTATAAGCGATTGTTTAGATCACTTACCTTACGACCCTATATAAGCACTAAACCAAAAGTGACGAGCTAAGCATGTTAAAACATGCTTAACTAAGTTTAGAAAACAAGTTTGGTATCAAAACAAACGGTTTTGATACCTAAGAGTAGTTTGGTTACAAAATACGCAAGAATGCGCATTTTGGCCGAAACTACGACTCGTCACTGAGCCTAGATAACGTGGTAATCAGTAGGTATAGTCACTAGGGACTATAACCATCGTGATTACGCTCACGTTATGAAGTTCAAACGAACTTCGCATTGACCATAAACTGGTCAATGTAGAAAGTCAAACAAAGTTTGACTTTTAACGCTAAAAGAATAAAAAGAACGAAGGATCACTTACAAAGGGTCCCCGAAAGCTTTGATCTCCAAGTAATCTCAGGTAGGAAGTGTATGAACACAACCACTTAGAGAAAAACTCAGATTTCAAGTGGGTTTTGAGTTGTGAATCAAGGGGTATTTATAGGATTCTTGGGACCGTTAGGTTCGTTTATCGAATAACGTGCTTTGATCTCGTCCCTACACTTGTTGCAACCTTATGGTAACTCAAAATGGCCCCTCATGAGCAGGAAAGGGCAAGTGGAATTGAGTTTTGGGTGCATAACAGCTGTTAACAGCTGTTTAAACAATTTAATCTGATCTGGGAGGTCCTCGCGGCCCGCGTAAGGTATGATCAAACTTTACGCGCCCCGCCTGGCTTGTCTGATCAGCAAACAACTTTCAGAAATGACAGTTTTGGTCCCTGTTGACGTTTAAGGCCATTTCCGACATGTTTAAGGCCCGTTAAGCCAACTTTAAGGCCCTAAAATGATGCCTAAACATTGTGGACATGAAACATGCTCAAAAATATGCCGGATGTCGGTTCGTTTGGTCGTATGATCGCGATGTTCGCTTAATTACGACGGAATGCGCATAAGCACGAAAAACGATCCAAATTGCGCGACGAATGAATTTTTCTCATGCCAAACACTAAAATAAAATATTTTAGTGCTTACATAAATTTTTGGATGTCCGGATGTATTCAGAACGTAAGTTATGCGCGAAAGTGCAAACTTGTGCACTTTTTGACGCTTTTAGTCCCTGAATGACCCTAAAGTTTATTTTAGCACCCCGAACCCCTCAAAGCCTATTTCTAAGCTATGTAAAGGATATTTATGGTATGTTTAACTCATGGTCATGTTCCAGAATGTCTGTTACAGTTCAAATCGGCATACTTTCGCAGTTTGTCAAATTTAGTCCCTGTAAGCGATTAAACTTGCTTTTGTCATACCAAAGCCTTCAAAACTTATTTCTAAGTTATGTAAAGGTTATTTAAGGTATGTGAAGCCTATTTCACTATTCCGGAGTGTTCGTTGCATTAAACTGGTTATATTTACGCATCAGTGCACTTATAACCTTCCAGAAAGCGATTTAAAGCTTGAAATCGAACAAGAATTGATATGTGCAAATGATACACATATTTATACAAGTCCCAAGTATGAAATACAATATTTCATTAGTTTGGTATTCGTTTGACGATTGAAGTGACACAGATGTCACAGTCTCCCCTACTTCAGGAAATTTCGTCCCGAAATTTATTTAGAGGAAACTTGTGAGAGCTTGAAACATGAAGTTGAAAAGATCAAACAACACTGGTTAGAGTCCTGAACTTCTAGTAACTTTAAATAACATCATGCTTGCAATGTAAGAGGGACACTTATATACAAGTATATAAAGCGTTATTGGTGCGTCCACCGTACCTCTATTACGTTGTTCACATTCCGTTATGGTTGCCACTATCGGTTCTTACACATAATAAGTCTTACTGTGGTTTCCATGCACTGAACTTCATAATTATGTATGCATCCATAATTACGTAATTCCTTGCATAGTCACGTAGTGCATCTTAAAATGTGTAGGGGAAGAAAACAATGAACGAGCCTGTGATGATTGTGACTAGACCACCATAGGGTCCCTTTTATTAAATCAATAAATGATTTTAATAGACAACCAAGGGGTCTTTT